>JABASD010000238.1:0-96434 GCA_019776165.1 Pogonognathellus flavescens | reverse complement strand
ACCCCAAGCCTGTACAAAATTTCGTTCTCGCACAATCGAGGAGAGAAGCTTTTGGGAAATTGGGAGTGGGAGCTATAACATGAATAGTCCAAACTGATTTTCTTGTGCACAGTCCCTATAATAAACCAGTATTAATTTTTAAATCGACATTTCGTTTAGTATTTTATATTGTTCAGTTAATAAAAATGAAGTTCCGAAAGAGAAAAAAGTTTCTTTATTTCATACCATCACTTCTGAAACATACTAAAATTCGGACTATTATTTAAATGCAATTAATTCATTATCATTATTTGTAGAGCTTATTGCAGAATTTTACTTATTGTTATAATGTAGATCTAATACGCAAATATTCCTTCAATTCTATTTTACGTATCGATGTATTTGTTTAGCTCTATAGGAATTTAATGTTTGCAGATTATTCTGAAGGTTACAATCCGATTTTAATTTATGCATTGTGAATTTAAGTTGAAGGAGAACAATGGTATAATCTGACACTAAACGAACTGTCATTTTTACACGATTATAGGATTATCCATTATTCTACAGGCTATACATAAATACACTTACATAACTCATTGTGTTCAAAACTGCTTGTGTTTTATCTTGCCTATAGCAACTTTTTTACTGACACAATAAAGCTGTGTAGAATTATGAAAAGATTAACCGAGCGAGCATTGTGTAATAACGAGCACAGTAAGGATTTTTAGGGATTAAAGCAGACGAGATTGATGCCGTTTTGAGTGAGGCATTTTTAGTGGGCAGGTCTGGCTGAACCTTCAAGATGAGACAACTTACGTTGCTTATCTTTATGGTTGCTGATATTGCAAAAGGATTTGCGTCTGGAGTCTGCAGCAGAATATTATTACTCTGTGCATCCTAATCGCACTTGCGGTACCTAATATATAAATAGGTTTCCGCTCCATGTGTTTTCCCTATTATTAATATATGAATCTCATTTTGAGACTATCTCAAGCCCAACTAATGTGTACGGAGCTTATGTAAGATATTTGGATGTCTAAAAACGAAGCAGTGGCTGTGGCAGAGGCATGTTGCATTGCAATCTTGTGAACTGTTCTGTTTGGTGTATAAAGAAGTGTTGGATGTTGTATAAGAATAAAGTTGAAGAGTTTAGGCGTATATGATTATGTCTGACTGTGACTTTAGCAACTTTAGTTTTAGAAAAGTGTGTGCGTGAGAGACCTTGTCCTTCACCCAAGCCGAGCCAAAACACAGGAATTCTCTCTCCGCCTGTATCTCTCGCTTTACTGTATCACTCTGTGTGTGTGTCTGTGTGTGCATTTGGTGCTACCAGAGTCGCATTTATGATTTTATTGCCATTGCATTATTAGGATAGAGTGAGAGTGTGGTACGTGGAAGAGGCTTTTAACAATTTGCCAATATTTGCACGAGCACCACAATCGGCAGAAACACCCAACGCGTACGCAAAGAGACCAGAATTCATTTCATGTAAAAATATTTTGCTTTACCTGTTCCAGAAGAACCTCCAGAACACAATTCTCCTTTCTGTCACGGCGTCAGTTCCAGAAGAGCTCTCCAGTTGCGAGCAGCAGTCCCAACCACTTCCTCTCCTCCTCCGCTCTTCACCTTCAGCACTTCCACAATCCCCGCTTTCAGTCCTTCCCGTCTCCACCAACAAAGAATTCCTTTCATCTGTACATACACAACTTCACCCGGCAGCCTTTTATTCATTCTTGGAATTAATTGCCAACGTAGAGTTTGTTGTTTGTGAAAAGGAAAATCTAATTAAAATCATGCCAGTCGGAAGCGTACACAGAGACCTTGAAGCCATCCCTTCACTGGAACATTTAGATCCAGCCAGACGAGAAAAGGTAAACATAACCATTCGGTGCTCCACATCATCTTTCATAATACTTTTAGTGCTTTTCCATTTTGGTAGATCTGCAACTAGAACCATCGTCTATTGGTGAAATATTATTTCATTCTAAACATGTAGAATTATACAGACGTATTAGCTACAACAGTTAGAACATGTCTCACTCAGTACATGATGATATTCCACTTTACTTATAAACTGAAGCTGTTTACATAGGAAGTAAAGGGTCACATTGAAAGCGTGCAAGCAAAAGCGTATAAAAGTTTGTACAAATAAATTCTGGAGTGTAAAGAGTAGCCCGAAGATTGGAAAGATTGATGCGATCGTATCCTTTCATGAATTTCCAGCATTGCTTTGCCGAGTACAAGTGGACGGATACAATCTCCCCTGCAATATTATGTACTAATAAATAGGGGTTTTCACCGCAAGTAACACTGAATTTATGTAAGGCAACCTGATGGCCGGGAGAGAGGCGAGATTGTTGATAAGATCTGCACACGGTACACACCCTTTATTTACTCTTACGCACAAAATCAACAATCGCTGTGTTCCACAAATAAACTTTGTAGTAAGCACAAGTGTTGAGTGTGTGTTGTAAAGTTCAGTGCCAAGGACGGGTTAGAAAAGTAGGTCATTTTCAGTATACCGCATTCACTAAAGTTCAAGAAGAGTTAGACACCGGCACCGGTAGCCGAGATTCGAAGATAGAAGCAGCAATGTGTATAGGGTATGGATAATGGACATCCAAGGGCGCATTTAGGGGGGAGAGGCTTCAAGTCTCAGACTCTTCTTGCAGCGAAAGAATAATAAGGCCTTACAATATATGGGTCTCCTCCAGATTTCTTGGCCCTCCACCACCATGACTAAATCCTAGATACGCCCTTCTGTAGCGATGATAGCTTGAATAAAGATGAATGCGACTTTTACAGAGGAATGAATAAAAGTTTGTGAAGAGAGTTGATGGTTATGTCATGTAAATGTAAAAAAGAATGAACCGCAGGAATTACAATGCAATATGCAATGTATATGTTAGCGTACACTGAGTGAGTACTGGAGAAGTTTTAAATGACAAAATTATTTTCTTTCGTCTTGCTAGCCCCAAATTCAACTTGCTCATCGCATGTGAAAATATGTACAAGTATATTAAAATGCATTCGTCTAGTTCGTTTATTTTTATTCAGTTTTTAAAATGATATCTCCTGAATGAGTTATTTGTTTTTTTAGCTTGCAAAAATCGTGGAAGGTTTGATATTCAGCGATGAAACGGTACAGAAAATTCGTAGTGTGTTCGAAGAGGAAATGGAATTAGGACTTGCACTGAATCCGAAAAAGAAGTCTTCCCTTCAAATGGCAAATACTTTCATTCCACAACTTCCAGACGGCTCCGGTAACAAATATCCTCACTATATAATTCTCCAGCAAAATAGAAAAATAATTGTCTGGGGCGTTATTTTTTACATAAAGCAGTAATGGAGACATGAATGCGTGATAATGACAAAGTTTTGTTATTTTTGTATTTGAACTAAAAGAGGATGGAGAATTTTTATCTTTGGATCTGGGCGGGACGAATTTCAGAGTGATTCTTTTGGAGTTGGTGAAAGGACGGCAGGTGAAAGAAGAAGTGAAATATTTTCACGTGGCTGAGCACTTGAGACTGGGCCCTGGAGAAACGCTCTTCGACTTTCTTGCCAGTTGCATCCATCAGTTCATGGAAGAACACAAACTGCTGGGACGCAAGTTTTCGCTCGGCTTCACATTTTCCTTCCCGATGTACCAAAAGAGTCTCAAGTGCGGAATTCTCGTTGCGTGGACAAAATCTTTCAACTGCGAAGGAGTTGTGGATCACGACACCGTCGAAATGCTCAATGCTGCAATTCAACGCAGAAACGACCTCAACGTTGAAGTTGTCGCAGTTCTCAATGACACCACCGGTACACTCATACAAGGGGCATACCTTGATAAAAATGTTGCTATTGGACTCATTATCGGAACCGGAAGTAATGCCTGTTACCTTGAAAAAGTCAAAAACATTCACAACTGGGATGGAGAAAAACCAAAAAATGCGGAAGAGGTAAAGTTAAAAAAACTGCAAGAAACTCGGAAGAATTTTTTTCATGTGTATAGCGTAAACACAGAATTTGTTGATTTTCTGAGCAGGTGATAATTGACATAGAATGGGGAGCTTTCGGTGACAACGGTGTGTTAGATTTCATTCGGACAGAATTCGACAGAGAAGTGGACAATAAATCTCTTTTGGTGAATTCCTTCACGTTTGAAAAGTATTATGCCGGAAAATACCTGGGTGAACTCGTCCGCGTCGTTTTAGTCAAATTATTCAAGAATTATGTTCTTTTCGAGGGAAAATCTTCAGACAAATTTTTGACCCACGATGCAATCACCACCCGCCATGTCTCCTTGATTGAAGAGTAAGCGCAAAATTCATAATCGAAATACAAATCAATTTGCATAAAACCAAATCAAACCACACAAAGAAATGCTTTCACTTAAATCATCAATGACGATGAACAAACCTAGAAAACAGAAATGCCTTTACTATAATTAAAATATTGAACCAGTATAGGGTTAATTTAAGAATGGGAAAACTTATTGTTCAATTTGTTCTTTGACACATGATTCAAATAAGAAAAGAAGAAAAACGCAGAAGTAATAATAATGAAGTATGAAATTGTTTGCAGAGATTCTTTGAACGGTTCATTTGATAACACGAAGGAAATGTTGGACGAACTGGAGTTGAGTTACGGACTTGAAGATTTAAGCGTTGTGCAATACGTGTGCTACGTCGTGTCTGACAGAGCAGCTAAATTGATTTCTATTTGTAAGAAAACTTTTTCATTTAACAAACTGCCACTCAGCTAGAATCACTCGTCATTAATTCCATACCCTGATCGCATTCCCTGAATGTGCAAATAATACAGACAGTAAATACTAAAAATGAGTTGCATGACAAGATATGATTAATCTGCAACAGTTCATTTATTTATTGTTTTGTTTGAAAAAACATTTTAGGTTTGGCTTCCATTTTGGACAGAATGAATCGCCCGAATTCGGTTATTGCCATTGACGGCTCACTTTTCAAATACCATCCTCGGCTGGAAACTCTGATGTATAAATACATCAAACAATTGGCTCCCACTCAAAAGGTAAGTTCAATAACAACACCTGAATCACTTCCCCGTTTTATTTTCAAAGAAATCAAGATTTTAAATCAGGGTTTAAAAAGAATCCCTTAATAAAAGACGACAGTTTCTAAAACACATTCGTGTAAACGTTTATGGATTTTTGTAGAACAGAATGTATATTTATGATTGGAAAAGTTTGGAGGAAAGTGTCTACCTGCCTGTCAATATTGACAGCTGACAGGTGTGTTAGGTTGAAAATGTTGAATCATGTGGATGTAGTACATTACGATGTGGTTAGTTTCTATTTGTAAAGTAAATGTTGATATTGCAGTTCTCATTGCTGTTGGCGGAAGACGGGAGCGGAAAAGGTGCAGGGTTGACAGCTGCCATTGCTAAACGATTGAGCGACCAAACAAATTAAAACCATTTCGGAGTTTTAAATTACATTATATATTTACTTGTACGAATTCTACCCATTTCCCATTCATGTGAAATATATTTTAGCTATGAAAAATAAACAAAATTATTTTCAAGTAATGCACACAAAAGAAAATGTCCCGTCTTCATTTTTTAATTATTTTATCATCAAACTTACTCAAATATCGTTAAATATTTTCAACCAAGCCAGGAAACCCAAGACAAAGGCGTATTTATGTGCGGGCCGCATATTTGCTAATTTGAACCCTTCCCAAACCTTTCAGGTCTCAATGTCCCCCTCCTCTTGCTACGTTCTTGCACAATTTCCCCATAGGCCAATTTTTTGTGTGTGGCTGAGAAATGACACAATAAAAGTTATTCTCCCGTGCTGAATTATCTATAATATTTTATTACAATAAATTATTCTCACTTTATGAACTCGACAATAAATAATGAATTTAAGACACAAATTAATAATTTTTTAATTATGATTACTCTGAGATTTATTACATCTTTTGTTTACATTATCAATAAAAGTCAGTTCAAAATAAAGAAATTATTTATTTGCTACAATTTCTTTGTAAATCACTCGGGATAATTATTTTAATGTAGTCTTTAATGATTATGCGGTTTTGAATTTGTAGACGAGTCTTGAAAAGGAAATTAAATAATACATAATTACTAGTACTAGTCTTAAAATTAGTTTAGGTTTCAGTTATTGAACTTTAGTTGGACAATTTGTGCGGTTTGTGTTTGTAGATCTGAGTCCAAAAGTAGTGCAGTGTTGAGATCTCCTACTCCGATCTGTAAAATTAACTTCAGGAATTTGGTTATAAATGGTGCAAGTACTCATTTTCTTAGGTATTAAAAAACTAGCTATTAAATGCTTCTAGTATTGTACTATTCTCTACCCGAGCCCTGTACTACCAAAACCTAGAATTAACAAAATTAGCCTCAATTTATGTTTCAGATTCACATTTCAAGAATTTCAACCAGCACGGACAACGAATAATAATTGTGTTAATAGGAATGTGGTGCTAAACAGATTTGTGAACTTTAACCTGAGATATTCATTGTTTAATCGCATAGATTAAAACTCCCATTTTTCTAGAATTTGATTAGTGATAGTTTTCAACATGTTTTTTAATTTTTCTCTTTTCTCGTCAATGACGTCTTGAAAGTCGTCGTGCACTTGGTTGGCAGCTGCTAATCGTCGAACGTCTTTTACCAATTCCCACGGAATCTTTCGCACAGGCAAACGCACAGTCAAGCTAATCAATTAAATTGAAATTAATTCTACATTTTTCACACATTTTCTTCTTAAATCTTAAAATAAAGAATAAACGCTTACTCTTCTTGGTTGAGAGGGTTTGTTACAAGAAATCTTTTTAGGAAGGCCGTTTTATTGCAACATCCCAAGTAAAACTGCACTTTGTCCGACAAGAGAAAAGATTCCATGAGGTAGATTTGCTCCAGTTTGGCAGATAATGCACTCACCTCCGCATCGTGCATCAAACCCTACAAAAATAAATAAAACTTTTCTCAAAAGCGAATTATTGCAATTTTTTACGATTTTATATTTATTTATTTAATTTAATAATTTACTTATTATTTATAGATTTAATACATTTAAATTATTTAATTGTACCTGAATGTCACTGACGGTGAAACCGATCAAGAGGTTGATGAGTATGATTGTGACCATGATGGCAAAAATGGCAAAGATGATGTGTGCTGCAACTGGAAAAGGAGTTATTTGCTCATCGCCGTGAAAAACTTCGTCGTAATTCAATTCTCCGATCATCATTATTAAAACCTTCAGCAGAGCCAAAGGCAAAGACGAAAAAGCAGGCTTCTATTAACAATATTCATCAGTCAATTTTAAATTACAAATGCATAAACATTGTAAAAAAGATTAAAGTATTTATGGAAGAACTTGGAAATTGTAATTTTAAAGTTTCATTACTTACTACATTAATTGAATTGAGAAAGTTTTTACAGTGTTGAAATAGAATTTCTTACCCCTGGAATTAAAATACTGAGGGACAATGCAAATGCAATGAGTAAAGAAGCAAAAGTCAGGATGAACAACGCAAAACTTTTCAGCACCTAAAATATTCATATGTAAAATAAAAGCATAAATTAACATAATAAAATAAATTGAGCATCTAAATAATGTTTACAGAATATTTTTTGTTAACCTTAACCAACATTTCAACATAAATTCCTAATTTCGGCAGTTTTCCAATTTGGCTCAAAATTAAAGACCAAGCCAAAAAAATTCCAAACTAAAAATAAAAAACAACAGTTCAGCCTAAAAATAATAAAATAAATTGCAATAAAAATAAGAAAATTTGGCAATTTTTACGGCTGCTGCTGAATATTGCCATTCTGGCATGGATGTCTCTAAAGAGAAAACGGGCCATGAAGTAATTAGCACTGACGTGATTAGAAGCCATTGTCCCATGTTTTCCATGCGCATGAAATACATGCGGATTTTTTTCTTCACTTTTGAAAATTCGAAAACTTCTTTGGCTGCAATGAGGACAGTCAAAAAGAGAAGAATGTACACCGTTGACATCTTCACTCGTTTTAAATCGCAACTTATTTCTAAATTACAAATGTCCCAATTATTGAAGGTCAATTCAAAAAAGTTTTTAATTTAAAGGAGAAAAAAAATCGTTTTATTTAATTATTTTGTGTACCATGCAAATAATTTTCGTCTGAAAATAAATCTCCAAACCAAGTGAAGCGTGTGCGTTTGTTTTCGGTTGTGTCTGGAGAATTACCCTTAGAGCCTCTTGCAGAGGATGAAGTAGCTGTAGCTGCGTGTCTTTCCATTCGCTCCAAATCAGAATTATTTAGTCGGGAACTAATTTCATTCGCCTCTTCGGGAGAAATGTATGGACAACTTTTTAAATACACGTCAACCACAAACATCGTGTACAAAATCAACCAAACTATCTAACCACAAAATAAAACACTTTCATTGTGAAATTAATTTAATTATTATTATTGTAGTAATTAATTAATAATTTTGCGTACATGGGAAAAGATTGAAGCGTAAAAAAGAACACGTATTTTCTTCCATTTAAGATACAAAAATATTTGAACTAAGGGATGAATCAGAATGTCTTTACAATGCGAGTCAGACGTATGCAGAGCATACGCCAATAAATTCGATTCTACCGGTAATTTCACGTAATTTCGAGTACCCTCCTTTATTTCTGACTCCGAAGGTCTTCCAACAATTGAGCTGCGAAAAATCAAAATTCAATTCCAAATTTCTTAAATAATATTATCTGCTTTCAATTTAATATTTAATTTTATTTATTTAGTTTTTTAATTTTAATTTTTACTCGAAATTGAATGCAACGACAAGATTTTCTTCGCTGGCATCTCCAGTGTGAGCTGTGATGCCCTTATCAAAAAAGCCAACCATAACATCCGGAATTTTGTCGATTATTAAATTCAGCGGCTCTTTATCCTCCAGGGATCTAAAATGACAAACAATTTTATTTTTATTTATCTAATTCAACTTTAATTTTAATTATTATTTTATTTACTTGATATTGAGATCCCCACCGGACTCGAGTAAAAACTCTGTAATTTTTTTGGATTCATTTTTAGCGGCTAAATGCACGGACGTTTCTCCGTTTCCATCTTGAATGTCGATGTATTTCCATCTCTCCGATTCAACTTCAATAGAACCCAACAACGCTTTCACGCATCGAAATCCAAATTTATGATTTCCTAATGAATAATTCAAACAAACCAAAACAATTACAAATTTCCGAATGATGATGGGATAAAATGATAGAAATATTTTGGGATTTGTTTACCCACAGAAGCAGCCCAGTGAAGGGGAGTCCTTCCCTTGGAGTCTTTTGTGTAAATACTTTGAGGAGTATTTTGAAGGAGTTCTTTGAGCCGGTCTACTTTTCCGAATTGTGCTGCGTTGTGTAGGGGGAATGTTTCGTGAATGTTGTTGGCTTCATCTTCCTGTGGGGTGGTGACGGGAATGTTTTCCAGTGCGACGTATTCTCCCTTCGAAGTGGAATCCAATTCCATTGTTGTTTTTACAGAATTATTATTTGTACAGTCCTTGCTTTAAACGCTTTTTGGAGGTGGAGATAAGAATGACGTATGTCAAGCAATTTGTTTGTGTAATGAAATCGCTAATTATGATGATGGTTTTGAGCGTGATGAACATGTGGACATGTGTACACAACATCCAAGATTCCTCCTCTTCTGCTCAAGTAAATCTGCAAAGAAATACACAGAAGAATAACACAGGCATATAATGATAGGGATTTGTGTTATAAGAATCAACAAGTGTAAGTTTGTACTAAATGGTAAATGTGTAGGGAAAGAGTTAGTAATCCTGTTTGGAGTGGAAGAGCTGGAGGAGTTTGTGCTTGAAGGTCAATTACGAAAACGAGTGCATAAAAAAGAAACACCTTTAGCCTGAGAGATTGCTTTAGCTGATTTCATTCAAAGCCAACCTTTGCTTTACTTTATATAAATTCGACAGAAGTGTATCAGACTGCAGACTACATTATTTTACCATATTGAATCTTCGTCACACTAAATGAGGCTGGTGCAATGCAAATGAGATATTTTTTGGAGTCAGTGGAGTGTGTCGTGACATTCAGTGGATCGGAAAGCAAAGGAAGGAATACTTCCATTAGTTCCATACAAAGAAATGACATCATTCGCTCTCATATCAAATATTTAAGTTGCCCAAGATTGGAATAAATACGTTTAAGAATATTTTTAACCCTTTCTACACAATGCTTGAAGAACCTAAAACTTTTTCCAATTAAATTATTTGTAAATTATTGTAGACGAACGTAAAAGGCAAAAAAATATTTTGTAGATTTCATGGCACCTGTAATTGTTCACGATGAATTCAATTCTGATTGTTTATATATTCCTGCTCACTACTCCACAAATAAAATTGGATTGGGGTTTATTTGTGAAAGAATGAATGCCAAAAATTAATTAACCATTTTCTGCACTGTACAAAATTGGAGCTAAAGATTTCATCACCATATTAAATATTATGATAATTCGTCCCGATTTTGGTTCACTTTCATGCAAGGGCGTATTTAGAAATTTGTAAGGGTGGGCTCAAGTCGTCTGAGCTGAGAAGCTCAAAGGACAAAAGTGACACAATTTGCGGCGGCCCAAGAGGCTTATTCTTGGATGGGGTTAGGAATTAGGGTGTATAATTTATGCAAGTACAACGCTCTTGATTGAATTGTGAGGTTAACCTGCAAATGGAGGAGTAAGATCGCCAGCGAGAAGCAAAAGTAGAAAATTTTCAACAATATACGAGTTTCAAATTAAAATTAATGATGGTCTACAGTTTTCACCCACCCACGCGTATGTTGATCAATCGGTGGTTTATTTTAGTATGTACTTCAACAGATCGTGTTCCTATTCAATTACATGTACGTTTCCCCTCTAATTTGAATTAAAGCTGTTGAACTGCAAATGGAGAATGAACAATAACAAGATGACGCATTTAGTTATATTATATTTGAAACAAATGTATTTAATATGATTTATTTTGCAATTTAAATTGTTTGTGACTAGGTTTAGATATTCTGAGTGGTTCCTTGTGTTGTACTTTATTTTCCTCATTATTTATTATTATTAATAAATGCATAATTATTATTATTGCAATGTGAACAATCATAGAGTAGTACTTGTAAAAATAAATATAACGTTTAAGAAGTTTTCAAGAAAGATAATCAATTTTTTAGCGCGTTTTTTAGTTGTTAATTTATTTTCCAACATTTATGATTATCCCTATGATTACTATTACGTATGTAGAATTGTACAACAACCTTTAAATATGGTAGTGCCTAATTTAGATGTCATCACATTGTGACTCACCAAATTTCTTTAAATTCGTTAAAGAAACTATTTATTCTACCCAAGGGCGTAGCTAGGATTCTGAAATGGGGCGGCTCATAGCAGAGGGGAAAATGAGCAAATTTACGGCCATCGGCCGCATATTTTTTATCACAGAACCCCTTTATCCGTAATTAGGGAGCTCAAGTCCGGCATAATTAAGACCATACGTAGATAGATACGCCCCTGATTGTTCCTCTTGCGCCGAACATTAAATTCTTGTTAATTTATCAACTGAATTACTATTATGTAACAATCCTAACATTATGGGAGGGAGGATCGTCTAAATAGTAATTGCTGACAGTTGTGTCACCCTCCGGAATGTTTAAAGGTCGTATTGGGCGAAAGGTGGAGGAATTGGAGACAAGATACGACCCTTCTAGGCAACTGTCAATCCACTTGACTACAGGTTCATCGGTGTATTCGTCAAACAATCGTTTTGTGATTGCTTGGTCTGTAGGATGCATCCAAATGTCCTCTAGGGGACCGAGGATGTCCTCGTAGTAAGTCGTGTAAAGTCTGGGGAAAGTTTCCGATTTTCTTTCGGAGTAATGCAAGTTGCAATACCCGGCAACTGTGGCGAACACTTTGTAGTGCAAATCAATTGGAATATTCAACTCGAAATCTAACTCCGCTGCCTCGTGGTAGTAATCAACAGGAGCTGCCTTGTCCCAGTCGCCCACCTCATCAAAATCATCATCCAAGATTACTCGAACCTCTTCCGGGAAGACGTAGTTGTCTGGGTCTTGAGGTTCTTCCAAAACTTCCAGTTGTTCCGAACTGTGCGTGTAGCCTTCTTTCCCTTCCCGTTTCCTTCTTTTTAATTCCCCATCATTCTGCTTATGCGTCCACAAAAATTGCATTTCGTTCGCGCACTTGTCGCATAATTTTAATTCGGAGTCCAGGAATTTCCACGCCTCACTTCTCACGCAACTCTGATCAGTCTCGTCTGTATTCCTGAGGTACCTTTGATTTAAATAGTACATGACCATTCTTCCAACGGAAGGAGCCATTTCCGGGTTTACTTTAAAACAAATTTTATTATAAATTGAATTAATACGAAGGATGATTGATTGTTTCCACTCAATTGACGGGTCTATCTCATTCGTGTCAATAATTGTATCGTTTACCAACTCTGTTAGATTCAGCACCGCGTCTAAATAAGCGCAAGGTTCCCCTATTGGGGATGAGATTTGGTCAATTGAGCCAAGACAATTGTTTGGATTGTATACTGGCAGTTTTCGACAAACTGTCATCGGGATCTTACATAATTTCGAATTCGCTGAGCTTCCATTTCTACATTTAGGCGGAGGGTACTGGATTTTATTTGTGGAAGAAATATTTTGTACAGGGGGCGGTGTGGTTGTTGTGGGGAAGAAGGAAGGTTCAAGGTGAAGATCTTCCAACATCGAGGTATCCATAAACTCAGGAACTGTTTCGGGGAACGGATGTTTTATCGGCTTGGAAACTTTGTTGTTAGCTGCAGCAGGATCAATAGAAGAAAAGTTTTCATACGTAGTCGGCACTTTTTCTGTTGAGGGTTCAACATCTTTAATATTACATCGTCTCCATGATTGAAATTCGGATAGTTTAGTTCCGACGGGGAACAACTTGTCGAATTGGGCATGTCCTCCCCCATATTTGCAAACGGAGGGGGACTCTTCACTGCAACTCAAAACTATTTCTATGCCTCTAGATTTCAAACACCAATCGTGGCCTTTTCCGCCAATTACTACGAATGAATTCCCAACTGATTTGCTAATCCCGTAAACTAAATGTCCAAATGCCGGATCGAGGAATTGGTAAACAGCGGGCTCCCTGTAATCTCCTTCTTTTCCAAATAGAAAAACACCGTACACCTATAAAATGTGTAAAAGAATCTCATGTTAATTTTTACCTTCATTAATTCTGAATTCGGTTTAATGTCATAATAAAATGAAAGAGAGAATTTGGAGAAACGGGTGCGTGGAGGTTGTTGGAAAATCTTACGGGTTTGGAGATGATTTTAGACGAATTGGAAATTCCTGCTGCGGCCCTGGTTGGGTCACTCCTCCTTTTCGTGATTTCCTCTTTGGACAAACGATTTATTGTGAAGCATTTATGATCGTAAATCTTTAATTGACCGTTTTTGTACATTTCGTAATATCTCATGTGCGTCTCCGCCGCTTTGTTGCCATTGTCAATTGATCTTTTACCCGCTTTCTCACTCTGGGTCTTCTTAGAATCATTTTCATGTTCCGTTGGAAGCTTTTCTCTTTTAACGTCTTCAGAATCTTTGTCTGATGTTCCATCTTGATCGTCTACCTCCAAAACTGTTTCTTCGTCCGAAGAAATCATGTCCATGCTTAGTTTTCGTTGTATTTCGCTTAACTTAACCGCTCCATAGTACAGGATGGCACTGAAAACGAAAATACACTGAAGTATTCATTATCATTATGATATATTATATTAATTAACTATTGATAAAAACCTGCAGGAGAAAAATATGGTGAAATGTTTTTGAATTTGCAACTCACGGTCCATTTATGCATAATATTGAGGAGGTGAATAAAGTGAGATCGAGAAATCCTGCTTTGTTTAGCTCAGCTGTCGGATTCTGCCCGTTTCTGCGTTTGAAAATTCTAGCGTAAGGGTTGTAATAATCCAATTCATCACATCGAGGATTCCCGTCCACTACTTGCAAATATAACACCGATATAAAGATGAAAAGAACTTTTAGCCACAACATCGCCAATTTTATTTATTTCTGTTTGTTTGTTATGTAAATTGAAATTAGTAATTAATTATTAATTTATCCCGTAATATGATTAAAGATAAAAATGGGTGATAAGATGTAAGTATAGAGTAGTGGTTGTGGAAGAATACAATGACCCCGTAATAAAGAAAAATAGCTTTAGTTAGCAGAACAGTCTTCCGGGCTCTTCCGCGTGAAGCATAAAATATTTTACACACTTTATTCATCTCATTCTTGCTTATAATAAAATATTCCATGAAATTAATCGCATGAAAACATCATTACACTTCATGCAGCTATCACAACTTGCATTTCTAACGATACACACACGCGTTAAGCAAGTACCTAACGAGAACAACTGAATATCTTCATGTATATTGTAACATAATTTTAAATTCGTTTTATCAACTTTGAGGTACATACTCATTTGTTAACTATAGGCATTCCGTTTGGATGGTAGTTGATGATGGCGAAATAAAGTACACATGTTACAAGATGCGAATATTATTTTCAACTTTCCTTTTTCTGTTTCATTTTTTTATTTCAACATAATTGATTCTGATTATTGTGATTATTATGGTTGTATTGTATATATTATACCGAATTGGCGAATACCGAAAATAATAAAAAAGCCGAAAAGCGAAAAAGAAGATTGAATTTTTGTCTCCGTGTAGATTAGTGGGAAAGATGGATGTTCAACTCTATCCACAATAGTAAGTAAACGTAATAGTAATGAGAAAGACATTTTGGCATTAATCCTTACTTGTACAGATCTAAAATAAAATTAAACAATGAAAAAGTTGGAAATGCTTTAACTAATTAATTTTTGATTTTGAAAAGGAAAAAGACAAAACATGAATGAAATGCTTTAAAATGTGTTTTGTCAAAATCCTGCAAACAAGGAATTATTGAAGGATGTGTTAATAAATGAAATTGGACAATCTCTACCTTGTTATAATAAAATGGACGCTTCTTTGTGTGTAGATAAAACAAATAACTGAGAGACTGTCAATTGCAGGGACGAGTTAAAATTGATTTAAGAAAACTATGCAATCCACAGTACATATCATTCATTTATTCATTCATGTTCTCCTACACAAATGGATACGCTTTAAAGTTAAATCCACTGGCCCAGCAGTAGGCACCCACAAATAAAAGAATGGAATTTAAGTATGAATGATCGTAACATGCTTTTTCCAAGAAAATAGATAGCAATAACCATTACACTATAATATTATATTTAATAATATTTATATAACTTGTTAATGACGATGAAAGAGAGAAGAAATATTTAGATATGACATAATGTCATTCATTTGATTCATCAGAAATTTAATTCTTATCTGTGTAAGTACAAGTGAAATGGAGTGACGAATTCACACGATAAAGAATTCAATCATAAATGCAGAAATTCCAAATCTAAGCAGTTTCCACATTTTTATTGGGTTACAAAATAAAAACTTACGTCTCAAACAGTCCTTATCAAAGAAAATTAAAATGTTTTATTATTGTTATAAATTACGTCAAGGGCGTATATAAAAATTTGTAATGGGAGGGGCTGGAGTGGTTGGGGGGGGGGCTCCAATCCCAAAACATGACAAAATTTTCAGCCTTCTGCCACAAATTCCAAACAAATTTTTTCCAGAATATGGAGCGGGGCTCAGGAGCCCATAAGTAGATACACCCTTGAATTAAGTTCATTTTTACGATTACCATTACCTACATGTCCTACAATATCGTATTGAAGATGTATGGACGTTAATGTTGTTAGCTTGATATTATATAATGATATTTTTTGTATGAAAATTATAAGAAAGTTCTTATGGAACCTTTCTGGCGTGGTCGGAGCTATAAAGCATACTGAAAAAATCATGGACTAAAATTTTACTTTGAGCATATTAAAAATTGGAATTGCCTTTGAGGATCACCTTGTAGCTTTTATACACGTTGCATAACAAATGATGATAAGAAAAGAAAGAAAATGTGTGTATAAAATGTGAGACAAAAGCAGTGGATTGGAGAATGTGCAGAAAAGAAGTTGAAGAAGAGAAGAATTGCAGTTTAATGTTGTTATTCCAAGAAATTGGTTTATGTTTCCGTCTTTATTCAGAAGGAATTCTTTATTTGTTTTTCTTTGGTGAAACTGAAATTTATTGTGTACTTGACATGGTCCACTATTTCCAAGAATTTAGTTCAGTGGAATAATTAATCGAGACCTTCGACTGGCAATTCGTAATAAAATCAACTTTTGCAGTTAAATCTCCCAATTCAGTTCTGAGATAAATAACTGAATCATCCAACTTCGTTCTTCTTTTGCATAATCTGCTTTTACGCGTGAATGATAAATATTGTTTTGCTCCTTTGACCCTTCCTCTCTCATCATTTAACTCCCAACTCAATTACTTCCAAATTACAACTCTTTACTCTATCTCGCATAATATTCTCATCTCACCAAAAGACGTAGTTGGGAAAAGTTAATGTAGTATGACCCTGTTGACAATTTCATTAATTATAAATATTCTAACTTGTGTTATCACACAGAGCATGCACGATCAACGTTAATCACACAATGACACCCCCAACAACATCTAATTTAACGTTTTCTTCTTTTTTTAATGAGTCTCTTATTTTTCTCTTCTGTCAGCTTTTTTCTGTGAATTCCGAATACATGACACTCTTTTGCAGTGAGTGAATGTCATTAAATCCTTTTGAAGAGACAAACGGAAGAAATGTTGATGCAGGATAAATTAAATCTGGATGGAGCTGGTGGAACATAAAATATTTTACGATGTACTTTGTATTTCTATTGCTTCATGCCTTACACAAATCCAACAAGTGCATGAATGGACTGAATGGAAAAGGAATACTGAATCGTATCTTCATTCTTTACTCTTTTTCGCGTATTTTGTTCCCAAGTGTCGCAGTCGCATGACTCGACTCAACTTGACGTTCAAATGACATTCTGTCAAGCTGTAACATTCACAATGACTCACCCCATGTCTTTCTTGCATGCTCAACCACAAAATAAAAATCAGCACAAAATGTTTCATCCTCTCAAATCATCGCATTAATTTTTTTAAATTCTTATTTGCTAATTTCCATTTTTTGCATGGAAAATTCCTAAACTGTGAACTTTTCTATATATAGGGAATAGGGATGTGGCAATGGCAATAAATTACAAAATATTTCCTTGGGGGCATTGTGAGAAAATAGAATTTGTATATTTTTGGATGTGGTGTGTGTAGGTAAATAATTGAGGAATGACGGAATGGCTATTAGAATGAAGAATGGCTGTATAATTAATAATTGCTTATGTAATGGGAGTGGGGAAGGTGAGGATATTTGCATATTTAATGGGATAAGAATATTGCAATGGCTGGAAACTGTTTGATTAGGAAGAAGAAGGATTTATTGGGTAATTGTTGGGAAGGATGTGTTGACTGACAGAGAGTAATAAGGTAATAAGTATATTTATTTTATGACGGCCTTTTTGGTTTTGTTGACTTGATGACTTTGTTTTGACTTTTATGGACTCAACTGCTGTGAAAAACTTCTTTGAACAACATCCTTCCTTTTCAAGTATTTGCACACATTTTTTCGCACAGTTTTATTCGCTGCAGCTGCAGAAGACAAAACAAGAATATCGTCTTACACGACAAGGCAATTTGGAAAGTATACATGGCAATTAGTGGACGATTTAATTTGAGACTGTTGTTGACTTCGTGATGAGAAATGTGAGAGAGCTATCGCATTCAGAGTCAGATTCGTTTCATGTAGTTATCAGTCGGAGCATCTCTTTGCCTGCGTTTAGTGCGGGGGTGTATGGCGTAAATATTATTTGCAAGTTTGCAAGGCAGAGCTATCAGATTACTACTGGGGCATTAAAACATGAAGGGAGATTTAGTGTTTAAATGTTCTAGAAAAAGTTTTAGGGAGAAAGAACGCCTCATGTCGTGTCGTGCAATTAATTGGCTTCGTTTGGTGGCGGAGTGCCAATGCCTGGCCTGTGGCTGTCCATGTGTTCCTCCAATTCCAACTCCATGACCTTATTCCTCTTCACATTCCTCTCCCGACTCCTTCCACAGCACCCATCTCAACAACACCTTCGTCAAAATACAAAACACAACGTCAAACTTCAATTCTCCTTTTAACTAACTACAAACTACTTTAGCCACAATCAAGTCCGCTTCCAACTCAGTCCAACCGACAAATCTCCTCCAGTCAACACACAACTCAAATCAGTCTCACAATTACTCAACAAACACTCCCGTAAATAAATCAACGTCTCATCCGCTTCTCAAACACAAATACACAATGAAGGGAATCTTACTCTTGGCTCTCTTTGCCGTTGTCGCACTTCTGGTAAGTCAATAATTACAATTACAATTCTACTTTCTCTCATTTACTCTTTTCACAAATATTTCCCATTTTTTAAATCATTTTTTTCATCATTTAAGACAATTTTTTTTAATAGGAATTAAATAATACTTGAATGAATTCGTACAGGGATAGAGTAAATAGCTTGAACATTTTCCGAACATTCAATTTGTCAATATTTTTTTAAATTATTTTTCAAAAGCTAAAATAGAGACACTTTGTAAACTTTATTTAATAATAATTCAACTAATTTTTAAAAAAATAAAAATTGGGCAAAATCAGAATATTTTATTCTATATATTATACTACAAGCAAGGGCGTATCTATGTTTGGGTTTACCAGGGTGGAGCTCCTCCACAGATTCCAGAAAAATGGTTATTTGACAAATATTTGGCTACAAATTTTTTCGCAGCCAAATATCGCATATTTAATTTATTTATTTTTTGCCACTTGAGTCCCCGCCATGTCGCAATCCTAGATACGCTCTTGACAGTCAATAATAATAACATGCAGTTTATATCATTGCGAAGAACTTCATTTTTAAATTGTTTATTTTATGTTTAATAAGAAACAAGTATGGAAATATTTTTCTTGTATTTTTACAAGAATCGAATTTTGCAATTATTTTTAGTATTTTTTGTATTCCTTTACGAGTGAATAATTTTTGTTTGAATGGACAGGCCGTGACGCAGTCTGCGGAGGCTGAGTGCGACCAGGAGTCTTGCGTGCATTACTGCTACAAGGTTGCTGGAGCCCACGGAGAATGTGCGATCGGATCCCTGGGAGAGACGGAGTGCAAGTGCAAGTACTGCATTTACAAAGGTTGCAGACGACTTTGTGCGAGGAAGAGGAAGATCGCCCAATGCCAAGATGACACTTGTGCCTGTCTCTAAAATGTCCACAGCTGCGTCTCAAGATGAAGATTTCCATTGTATCATTCAGTTTATTTTCGTTTCATGAATTCCTCTTCAGCCAAAAGTTAATGGTCTATTTTTATGCGTTGAGTATTTTATTGTCTAACCGAGTGAGTGTCAATCCAAGCAAATTACTTTCATGCTTCTGTCCGTGTCGACCTTCCCAAGGTCAAGTATTAAAATTTCCTACTTTATGAATAAATGTACGCCCAATAAATATTAGTGTAAATTATTTCAGTCTATACTCAAAATACGTCTACAATAAAATCATATTTTTGCTCAAACTTAAATATTCCTTCACTTCACATCATCTTCATCCACCTTCAGTCTTCAATTTATAAAAATCGTTAAGTTAGGATCATGTCATAATGTCATCTTTTCATTACTTTGTATTTTTTCATTGCACTGATTTAATTTTGTTCACAAATATTCTTTTAGAATTATAGATCATTCAATTTATAGGGTAACCGGACAACTCGTAGTATGCAATTCCTAGGTACGACAAGTCATCGCTGAAAATTCATAAGGAAAAAAATTCATAGGCGGGGACAACTGGAACTGGTATGATGAAAATTCATAGGAAAGAAAGTCATAGTAAAGATATGTACAAGACCCTTAGTGTAAGAGTTTTAGTACAAACGAAACCAACAAATGTAAAAATAGAATTAGTTATCAACAGTCAAAGTTGTTTGCCTTAGCTATTCCCTTCTCTTTTGTAATTGTAGTAATTCATGTGTAGTTTGGCTCTAAATAAGTACACAGCAACTATATATTATGTATAGTAGCGAATTTATCATTTCTTTATTTTATCAGTTCATTTCATTGGGAATTGGGACAGCTAAACCTAAAACCGATTAGAAATAAGGAAAGAAGGAGGAAATTAGAAGGAAATTGACTGATAAATACGTTTTGAAATATTCGCTTTATTGTTTGTATCAATTTGACTTAATATTTTTTTCAATCATCAAGAAAATTACGCACTGACTAACGATCAATAGCAACTATGAATTTTCATCACTATCAGTTGTCTCCGCCTATGATTTTTTCCCCTATGAATTTTTTCCCCCTATGTATTTTTTCCCCTATGAATTTTCAGCGATGAGTTGTGGTACCTATGAGTTGGATACTACGAGACTACGAGTTATCTGGTAATCAATTTATAGTATCATCTTTTACATTCAGCGACGTATCCAGTATTCCAATGAGGAGGGACACCAGCGATCGGGGGCACAATGGAAACAAAAAGGGCTATATTATTTGCTTCATAATAATAAATAATAAATGAACCTTTTATTTTTGGACACTGGGGGGAGGGGGCATAAGTCAATAGTGCCTATATGAGTAGATACGTCCTTGTTTACAGTTATAACTATATTCTGGTTTTTTTATGAAACGGTAGGTAAACTGTAGACTATGCTAATTTTCTAAAATCAATATGCTTTGACATTGATTAATATATATTTTTAAGTATAATAAAAGTATTTACAGTTTTTAAACGCAATTAAATAATGTGAGCGTCATTATTGTGAACAATTGAATAACTTTTTATTTCGTTAAATGGTAATAACATTTCTGGAAAAGAACAGATTGCGTTGAGTGCTTTATTAAAAGACTACAATTTCAAATTTGAACATTAATTATTTCCTACAGTGAATAGAACAGAGAAGTTTCCGAAGCACAATTTTTTCTTCATTCTTCAATCGCTCCTTCACAAACAAATCTTATCACTTTTTCAATTCTTTTTATTTCTTAATTCGACACCGCACTTTCCACCACGCCACCTTCTTTCACTTTCTCTTTCCCGTTGTCCGAATCTTCAGCATTTGGCATCAGCATAGGTTTCAAACCAAGAGACCACAGTAAAGCATCTGGGCAAGGATCCCGCCCTCGGAAATCCCGGAAAACTTTGCTGGGGTGCCGACCACCGCCCCAAGCCAAAAACGTTGAGCGAAATCTAAAAATAAAGCAGAATCATTTATTTATTTAAAAATTAATTTGAAAGATGAGTGTCAATGTTTGCATTTTCAATTTTGGAATTATAAAATGACTGACCTTTCTCCGTGTTCTTTCCAACTGGATCTTTCGTTTGGTTTATGTTCAACGAAGGCTTGATAGGCGTCTGCAGCTAACATTTTTGACCATAATTTGGAATAATACGCAGCGGTAAACTCTCCACTGAAAATATCTTCTAAGGAACAAACGTGAGAATCTTTTTTGTCTAATTCCAACGGATCGTGATAAACTGGCCACAACTTTTTCATTACGTCCACCCAAAAGTCATTTCTGGAACAAAAACAAATTAACCCGTTCTTTTATTTTAAATCCTGATTTCGTATTTCAATATTTTATTTATATTTCATTGTAAAATTCTATAAATTGTTTATTTCAAAAATTAATTTAATTATTTTATTTCTTACGTTAAATGGAGTTCAAGGTCGAGTGCAGAGATGTACAACTCGTGACACAAGTCGAACGCCGTCATATGTTTGCGAGAGCGAAGTAAATCTCTCAACGTGTCATCTCCAATCTTTTCTCCGCTTTCGTAATGAGTTGATATTTCTTTCGCCACCACTTTGTTTCCCAACCTTACTCAAACCAAAATTACATTTATATACAAAATTATAAAATAATTTGAAATAATATTACTTGAATAATTATTTTGTTCTTACCACATGGACATAAATTTGGAAGCGACAAAAACAGCGTCCCATTCAATATTTGTTGTTCCCGACACTTCGTGGTAAGCCACAGTTGTCAAAACCTGCTGTAAAACTTCCCCGAACTAAAATTACGCACAGACGAAAAATTAATAAATATAAAGTAGAATCAAATTGTTTTACTTTATGGTTCTGTTTTGCTAGTGCTTTTACCCTTTCAAATAATGTGTAGACGTCTGAGTAGGTGAGTAGAGAAGGTTTGCCGTACAACGGAGGATTGAAATTGAAAAATATTGTTCCTAGCGGGAGGACTCCCTTCTGCTGACAAAGGTTACGGTTTGATATCATAGAAGATCCTTGCAGCTTTTGTTCCGGTCTAAAAAACAAAAATTATAGCAAAATGACTTTCCCATTTTATGTTTAAAAGATTTTGCAGGTTTTGACAGAAGTTGGTTTCATTTCATAAGTACCTGGCGTAAGGATCGACATAGAAGCCCCCGAGTTTGTTTCCGGACTTGGAGTCGTAGACTTCAAAGTAGCTGACGTCTTCATGCCAAGTAGAAGCTTGGGTACGCTGGATTTTGATTCCAAATATTTCTTCAGCAAAGGAACACAAATTGGACCATACACCGGGAAAAGGAAAATATTCGCTTATCGTAGCTTCATCCACCCTAAAATCACGAATTGAAAGTCTCAAGACTCATTTCCACAATTCCACACAATCTTTTTTGTATTTGCTCCAACTAGGAAATATTTTCTTACGCAAATAGAGATTTTCTGTGCTTTCTCCTCCAGTATGGAATATCCCATTGTTTAAGTTTTGAAGTGAATCCTCGTGAAGCCGCGAAGGCTGCCAAAGTTTCCATTTCCACTAGCTGCAGAGGCTTTGCTAAATTACAAACATTCTTTTTAAATTCTTTCCTTCCAAATTGTTGCAATTCTTCTTTTTTTCTAACCTTCGTTAAGTAAAGTAGCAATCATTGTTTTGACGTTGAAAACACTTCCAGCCATTTTGGTTTCCATTGAAAGGTCGGGGTAGCTCGCAAAACCAAGCAACTTGGCCTGATCCAGTCTGAAGTAGTAATAAAATGAAATATAAAAATAAATTTGAAAAAAAGAATGAATACAAAACGAAATTAAAAGTGAAGAATGAACCTTTTCATTCTCAATTCTTCAATTTGAATGCTGTTGCTTAAATGTTTATCCATGTGACCCGAAGCTCTGATATTGTGGGCTTGCCACGCATTCCAACGAAGTGCTCTTTCTGGACAATATTCCAGGAAACAATCGTAGCCTGGAGATTGTAAAGTCACCGTCCAGGGTCCCTTACTAGGCTGCGATCTGAAAACAAAACATTTTCAGACTCAAAATAAAGTTAAATAAAATATTGTTTCATTTTAAATGAATTTCAAACTTAATTTAATTAATTAGGTAAAAAATGATTAAATGCGTTGTTGTACTTGTCTTTTGCGAGATGTTTGAGAAGATGTGAGGGCATGTCCCCGAGGTATTTGGGGTCGATGAGAAGCTGCTTGAATTTCTCCGATGTGGTTTTTAAATTATTAACAAAATGAAATTTGGCTTCCCCTATTTTCTCAAGGGTTTCTTCCATATGCCCCTTTTGAGTTCCCGTTAATTCTATTCCAGACAACTTCCCTTCCAACAAAAATTTGGAAACTATTCGCCGCTGTGGCTCGTTCAAATTCTTTGCATCCGCCTTCAACTCCTGAACAAATTCAAACAATTTTATAAATAAAAGCGACTATAAATCAATTGTGTACATTAATTTCTAGTTCACGCTTTTTGATAATTCTTGAAATAATAATAATAAAGAACGAATTAATTTAAAAAATAGAGTTGAGAGCAGACCTTGCATGCCAAATAAACGGGGAGACTTTCGAACTTGCTTCTTCTGGATTTGCGAGCTCGTCCATGAATTTGTTTGTAGCCATCGCTGTGAATCAAATTGTTTTTGACAATATTCAATGTTTTCACGATACTCCAAGCATAATCAAAAGGAATAGTCGTTTCTTCCAATGCTCCAATTATATTTTCATAATTCTTCACAAATGACGGATCTAAACAAAAAATTGAAAAAGAATCACTTGAAACAAAAAGAACAATGAATGAATTTTTGAGACTGACCTTTGAGACTTTCTTCCAAACGCCAGACCCTGGACTCCAAATCCATTCCCAACTTCCCCACAGCATTTCGACAGTCTTTTTTACTGATCTCTTCAAAAACAGGATTTTCTATGGTTCGTAAAAGATGGTTTTCCTCAGGGGTCGTGTTAGGTGGAATTTCGGGTAATCTGCAAAAAATTAAAATGGATTGTCAGTGCCATGTTGATTATTATTAGTTTGTGTTATTCAATTACTTATTTTTGATGAATATATTTTAATTTAATTTTAATTGTAAATTATGATTTTCTAAATCTATGAAAGTACCTAATAATAAAATAGAAATTCGTGTCAGTCCACAGATGTTCCAATCCATGAACTCATCTAAAATATGAACTCGAGGCCGAAATTCTTTCACTTTTAGAAAACTTGTTACTTTTTATTTATCTTTTTCATTCATTCGTCATTTTGTAAGTAATTTCTTTTTTTGTGCTTCTGATAGTAGTAGTAGTATAAAGTATATATTATATTAACTTAGTATATGCTTATTATATGAATGTTGTTTGTTTATTGCTTGTTAGTTAGTCATTCTATTTATTGTAAATTGTTATTAGGCCAATCACTCAACTGAAGAAATGTGTGAAGAGAAAATATATTTGCAGAAGTTAATTTGGCTTATATTTATTTAGTAAACGTAATTAAAGTTTTAAAATAGTTATTGAAGTTAATTTTGTTTATTTTTAGTTGTAGTGGATGATTTGTGCAAGGCTGATGAATCCGAGAGAGATTTCTCCTTGGGTGCCGACTCTGAGGGAGTTGACATTGGAGTAGTCGTCGTAGTATTGGTCCACGTCGAAAAGGTAACAAGAAATTCTCCAGCCGTTCACTTCTTTCTCGTCGTAACTGTTCTTTTGGAAATAAAATTCCACGTCAGAAATCTTTTTTGGAATTCCTTTGTCTTTATAGAATTGCAGAAATTGGCTCAGTTTGATTTGTATGCAATGTCTTCCTTGAATCGACGTCGCCAAGTAATCCAACGAACCTAACCGAATTTTCCGCGGAGCCAAATCCGGTTTTGCCAATTCCAAAAATATTGCAAGTTCGTCTTCCACAGAAACGGATTTCCAAGCCGCTGCAACGGCGAAGGTCAGTCGAGTTGCGGTAATTGGAATGTCAAGAGGAATCCAAACAGGAGACGAACTTTGAGGATTTTCGAAATTCGGAGAAATTTTCTTATTGGACAACTTCAAGCATCCGCCACCGGAAAACCCAATGGACGTATCGAAAATTATTTTCCGGCGGATTTTTCCCTTTTCTTTTTTGTCTGCGTCTCCTTCACCGATTGCTTGAACTGGAGCCTGGTCGAGAAGAAAAGGTTGAAAAGACATTTTGGACAAATTGTACCATGACTCATGCTTCGGTTCTTGCCCAAACTGAAACAAATTTTCTCCGAATCCCCGACAAAAGTCGGAAAAGAAAAAAACTTGGAAATTTTTCTCGGGTGTTTTTGACTTGGTTTTAATTTCCTGTTTGCTTTTGTTTTTGAGCAGAAGAAATTCTTCTTTGAGGCACTTGAAATAGAAATATTTGGCACAGCGGGACCACATTTCTCCATCAACTTGGTTGAACTCGGAGTACGGGTGGCATTCGAATGACCAACCAGGAGCAAATATTGCAACAGATAAATTAGCCGCAGCAATTTTCTCGACGGCTAGGTGAGTGTTGAGACCCCCACCTCCAAAACAGCCTCGTCCAAATATATCCACCCCGACAAAAACGTCAAATTTTCGATCTCCGGCTAATTCCCGACTGTTTTTCAATTTTTCGTCGTCCCAATTGTAATTTAAATAAATTCCGTCGCAGACGTCAAAGAATTTTCTGTTTTTCTCGTTGAGTTCATTTTGCCATTTCAAGTCTCCACCATTTATCACAGAATCGTACCAGAACACGAAATTATTGCTAGAATCCTTTTTTAGTCTTTTTGTCAATTTTTGGACAAATTCGAGAAGTTTTTCTGTGTCTTCGATTTTGTTTTCAATGTTAACAAGAAACCCATCGAAAGCGTATTGCTTGTTCAGGAGACAAAGTTGATTCACACTTCTGTCAATGGATTCAGAGTCTTTCAGTAATTGCTTGCAGTTTTCGACTCCTTCATCTCCTTCAGTAATAATCGTCCCTAAGATGTGACATCCGTGCAGATGACCAGAATTGATCCACCCGAGCGGTGGAATGGTAACAAACTGGTGGGAGAAGTATACAAAGTAATCTGTTTGCAGCCAATGACGAAAACTGTAATTTTCACAATTTTCCGTCCCAAAAACAAACTTGTCGTCCAAATATCCTCCCTTCATGTCATGACAAACAATTGTTTTCGGAATCTCCCCGCATTTCTTCCTCAGTCCATCCAAACTCATTTTTGTACCACTGAAAGAATTCGAAAGAGAAATGGCTTGTCCAGGGCATGGCACGGGTGATGAATCTGTACTATCGCATCCATAATTCATTAATTCTTCAAACGAATTCAAGGGACCGTAGCAAAGGGAAGGGGACTTAGGGGACGCCTTCTCAGCGGGAGTTGAAGACTTGCAGTTGGATTCCATTTGTAGTCTTCAGAATCAGACTGTTTCAAAATAAATTGTTGCGTTTCGTCTTGCGTGGTCTTCGTTATCACTTTTGACTTTATTTTTTACTAGGAGAGAGTTTTTTTATAGAACAATGAATTGAATACAATAAATAAAGTTTTGAGCTGGTTGTTATTTTTATAAAACGGGCGAGTGACGAGTTGTTGAATGCTGAGAAAAATCAGTCCCTCTGTCATAACAGGGTTAAAGCATGGGAATCATTAGAACTCCTGTAAAACACGCTCTAATAAACATTTCTTATGACGACGGAATATTTTGACATTATCCTTATATCAGAAACGCTACAAAAATGTGAAATACTTACAGAATGAGGTAACCATTTGATGCTCCTCTACATTGACCACATTTGGAGAACAAAACACTCGTGCGGTTAAATAGCAAAGGACACTTGGTCAAAACTCTTGACATAATCAAAAACTCACAAAATTAAATGAATGAAGGCACAAAATATTTAAAAATTCCTGGACTGAATTTGACGTTTGTTTGCTTGTTGTTCTTGTTGGGTGTTGGGAAAATTGGCAAACACAAACTACTTCCAATTTTTAGCATGGACACGAAATATTTGAGACATATTCTTCCATCCTTATGTTCGGGTGGTCGTTAAAATGTCAAATCGTAATTGTATAGTTATTTTGACTAGGATTTATTGATTAGTTTAAACTTAATTGCAAATAAGTTTTCAGATTTCCTGTTATGTTGTTTTGTCTAAGCGCTCGGTCGGCGAAATTAATTTTGGTTCGAATTTCCCTCTGCTCACTTCACACATCTCACTAACTAAACTATCGGATGAGCTTACTCATATTATAAAATTTATTTTGCATGAAAACGGCCAAGTTTTAATTAATTAGTGCAAAAAATGATAACATGACACTATTGTAATAATGTAATGTAATGGCTTTATTGTCAGTAATAAAAATGGTTGAGTGTAAAATGATTTGTTTAAAAAATTTGTTTTTATTGTAATCCATTCGTTACTTTCTTTCTTCCTTTCACGCACTCAGTCTTGAATACAATTCATTTATAATTAATATTTTTTATAATTTATTAAGAAAATAGATTTTAGTAACTTCCGCTTCCTCCGACTCCACCGCCATTCGAAAAACGTTTATTTGGACCTTTAAATTTGCTGATGATATTGCAAATTTTTAAGGCGGGACCTAGTTTTAACCCCATGTACTTCATCATCATATCCGAATTCAACAGCAACATCGCCTTCCCGTCAATTTCCTAAAAATTCAAATCCAAAAGTCAGTTCCAACTTTTCTTTGAAAACCACAAATAAATGAAATTCGGGAGGACTTACGTGTTTCCGGAATACGTCGGCGTGGACATCCATGTTGGGGTCTATGAGTATGATCTGTCGAATGACGTCTTCCACGGTCCATTCTCCAGGATCATTGTTGACGTTGACTTCTTCATACTTAATGGTCGTTCCTGCCGTTGTGGTCGTCGTGATGGTCGCTTCCTGTTTCACTTCTTGTTTATTATGCAGGTGCTGTTGGACAGCTGGTACTTGTGAAACTGGGGCTGCTGCCATCGTCGAGGGTCGCTTTGGTATTTTCTGAGGAAGGCTGCTTTGTGTCGTCATTGAGGGCTGCTGTGCATTCTGTCCTGGAGGATCCATGGACTGCTGAGGGCGTTTTCTACTTTGATGTGGTTTTTCTGAAAATAATTAAACGAAAATAATTATGTAATGTTAACAATAATGATGAAAAAATCAAACAATTATACAAATAAACTAATTTGAACTCTGACCTCTGCAATTGGTACAAGCGACTTCTCCTCCTCCGACGAAATTATCACAACAACCGAGGGCTCCAATGATACCCGCAACTTCCGACCAGAAATCCGCTGGCTCTTCGAATTTTTTGAGGCCACCGAAATTGTCAAGAATTGTAAACAAACCTTGGGACGACTCTTCCTTTGCGCAACTTCTGAGAATGGAAATGAATTGGTTGAGAACTTCTGGGAAGTTACTTGGCCCGATTAAGGTCGGCGAGGACTTCAGTTTACTCTGGTCCAGGTATTGACCGCAGCTGCATGTAGGATTTACGTATATTGTCACTGTCTCTGGCGTCGTCACCGTCTCAGGAACATCCTCTCCTTTCGGTTTCTTTGTCAAGGGTCCTGTCAATTCATACAAAAATTAAAACGCTTTATTCTTCATGTTAATTAGACACTTCATTCCATTTTTAAATGCTTTTTTGATTTCTTACCCTTTTGGCCGGGTGGCTGTAATGGGTGTCCTCCAGCAGAACACCAACCCACTGGGAAAATGTCTCTGGAATCGAATCTTGTCCAGTAATCAAAGGCCCCTCGCCAACCGTCAAATGTGACATGGATATTTTCTCCATTTATAGCACCTGCACAATTCGAATTCATAATAGTTAGTTCACGAATATTAAAACTAAAATGAAAGAGGAAATAAAACGAAACGAACGGGATTTTTTAGGAAATAAAAATGTTGACTTACCAACTGTAGCGACGCAGATAAGGTGAGGATTCTTTTTGTCTACCGCCTCCAACTTCATGCCAACTTTGAAGAAATTAAATTTGGGGCTGGGTGGTTCCCTTTTAAAACATTTTGCTGGAGCCATTTCCGCTCCATTTAGAGTTTTACAGAGAAACATTGGCCAGAAAGAGGCATTCATTCGAAATCCCAGCGGTGGTTGCAGCAAGCCCCCGTTCTTCTCGCAGTGACCTATCGGATTCATTTCACGGGTGTCAACCATTCTCCAAAAATCATTGGAGTTGTCACTTCCGTCCAGACGAAGACGAAGTCGAGGGCCAAAAGAGCCGATAACTGTCGCAATGCACGTGGACGTCGTGTTCCGAGGGTCAATTGCTTCCAGCTTCATTCCAGCTTTAAATTCATTTATCGGAGGAACTTCCTGCTGCAAAAACATTTCCATTTCCATTATTTATATTTAATTCTTTTGAATTTACATCAATAATTTTACAACTACACATTCATTACATAAATAAATTACATTGGCGGATGAATATAACTTGAATTAGGAAGAAGCTACTCATAGAGCAAAATTAATTGATTAATTGCAAAATTGCAAAAAAGTTATTTATTTAGAGTTACCTGTTTAAAGCAATGGGGAGGGGCGGGTTTGGATTTGCAGGCTTTGAGGTAGTCATCCCAATTAAAGCCGGACGTTGGATCCACAGCAAAATTACCGGGACCGGAAGGGAATTTCACTGCATTCTTCCTCACTAAGTTTTCTACTCTTTGTGGTGTGGGTGGGGAAGGTTGACTTGGTTGCTGCAGTTGTGGAGGGGAAGAGAGAGGCTGAGAAGGAGGTGGAGTAGGAAGTGAAGGAGGTGGCTGCTGTGACTGAGGCTGCTGAGGACTTATTTTATTATTGGTTCCTTTCTGGAATCGAAGTAAACATTCGTGGCTACAAAACTCTTTCGTTTGTGTTTCCTCCTCCAAACGAATCGGATTTCCACGAATCACATTGTCACACGTCGAACAGGCACCCTGCAATTCCATCCCATTTCAATTTAGAATTTTATAACACAAAAAATTATTAAAAACTTCCATTTCATGCAATTGAATTTTGTGCCGCCATTGACCTTATTGTAGGCTCTTCGGAATTCGGCGAGACAAACTTCTGAACAAAATTCTCTTTTTCCGTGCTGGGTGGGCAAAACATATTTCAGAGATTGCTTCGCTTCCCGGCACCAAATGCACATCGGTTTCGAAGATGAATACAATGGTTTCTGACCCGTTTTAGGAGGGCGGCCTGGTCCGACCATCTGAGCAAAAACAAACAACAACACAAACCAAACTCAATTTTCAAGCAAAACAAATGAAATTAAGTACGACATAATGAATGCATTGGAAAGAGGAATGATTGAAATTAAAGATTTTGGAATGATTGAATGGAATTGTTACCTTTTTACAGGTGAATGTACAAATGAAAGAAATGCAAACAGTTTTTTCCTCGAAATCCGGGAAAAGTTTTTGTGGGAGAAGAAGATGGAAGGAATTGGTGTAAATATTTCGGGTGTACTGCTGTTAGCGGAAGGTGGACGTGTCCTGTGATATGTTCAGCAAATACGTCATCGCCACCGTCCACAAACGTTGACCGCTTTTGATTAAAATTGCGAAATAAAGAATTACTTGTCAAATGAAAACAATATTTTTGAAAATTTAGCAACTTGACTCAAGTTGCGTACCCCTCTCCACAAGGTCAGCCATTCCCTCCAATCCATACGCTCAACAGACAGCCCCGCTAAATTTAAATTTTATGCAAAGGGTGGACTCGGTTTTTCTGTGGCGCTATTTCCCATTTTTTACATAACATTATTGACATTTGAATTGAACATCTTCATTTAAATTTAAGTCATAATAAACCACGTCAGTGTATAAATATTACACAACATTCAAGAAGAAAACACGGATAATTCGCTAAATATTCAAAATGTCACGTCAGCCAGCTAGAATTGCAGATCCAAAGAAAGTTGTAAGTCACGAACAACAAAAGTCACGATTGACAATATTTGCTAAAGCTATAATATTTGATTATTATGGTTTTGTGTTTAAATTAAAATGTATAAACGAGATCTCTATTTAATATTTATTAATAGTAATATTTAAGTATTAACTAAAATTACGAAAATATGAGAAATGGATGTCTGAAGAAAAAGATTTGTTTGAATTTTCAGAACTCGGAGTTATTTACTTTGACGTACGGTGCTCTTGTGAATCAGCTGGTGAAAGATTACGAAAATATTGAGGATGTGAATAAAAATCTGGAGAGGATTGGATACAACATTGGAATTCGAGTCATCGAGGATTTTCTAGCACGGACAAATTATCCAAGATGTCATGACCTTCGGGATGCAGCAGAAAAAATCCAGGTAGGTATTGCAAAAGAAATGAAAATTGTAAAGCTGTAAGTTTTTGATGTTTGATTAAACAGAAAGTGTGAATACATTTCGGTTTTACAGATTGCTCTGAAGATGTACTTGAACGTGAGTCCATCAATCTCAAATTGGACTACGGATGAATTTTCGCTGACCTTTGACACGTGTCCGTTTGCAGAATTCACGGAGTTGCCTGACTCTTGTTTGAATCTCAAATATTGCAACATTTTGCCAGGAGTGATTCGAGGGGCTTGTGAAATGGTGCAGATGGATGTGCAGACTTGGATCCAACAGGACACACTCAAGGGAGACAACAATACAGAAATACGGGTTCGATTCATCCGAAAACTGGAAGATGCCATGCCAGCTGGGGAAGACTAACATCCGGGAGCAATCACAAAATCACCCAGAAGACATTTGAAGGGAATCGAAATTCATTCTAGAAGAAATGATTTTCAGTTCCAAATTCCGTTCTCCGCGCGTCTTTTCCAAGAAAATGAACAAAACCAAAATATTCACGTCGTCAAAATATTTTCTATTCATTTCGCATACAGAATTCCATTGTGTATTGACCATTTACACAAATTAAAATAAATCATTCTTGTTCAGTATACAATTCGTGTTTTCAAAATTGCCTTTTTTGAATTCATACAACAGAATTAATATTTTGCCCTTTTTAATTAGATAAACATTAATCATAAATTGCAAGAAAAGTTATAGCCACAGATTTATTTGGATACAGATCTCACAAGATGAGGTAGCAGTTTCATATGATAGAATTTTATTGAATGACAACTATTATATTTATTTCCTACAACACTAACATTTAACTTATTCATTGTTTAAGCCAAGGAACTTTTCATTTTGTTTCTCTGCACCAAGTTGCATCCGTGGAATGATATTGAATCCATTGTCTTAGTTCTTTAAAGATAAAAAATCAGGAAAGTGAGTGAAAATTGTTCCATTTAAATCTTTGAGTTAGGAAATTCAATTTTTTTAAAATGGAGAACAACCTGTGACACGAGAATAAAGACCTGGGCGTTGGGCATTGGCACAGCCTTGCCCCCACGACACCTACAAAATAATTCACATTAATTAGTCATGTACAAATTACTTCACTGTAAAAATAAATTTTTCTTCGTTAAGAGAATAATTTTGAGAGAATTGAAAAAACGTAAAATTTTATGGAACAAATTAATTTAATTAATTTAAACATTTAATTTTATCCATTAAAAAAGATTAGAGATTTTTAAAACACAAAATGAAATTCAGTATCCATTCTTCACGAAATATGATTTAATTTTTATCTCTATTTTCCAGATAAATTCAACTTCCGTATTTTATTTTCTGCCATATAAATCATTTTAATTTTATCCAACAAATTTTTTTTTGTATTAAGAAAATAAACGATTGGTTCCCATTTGAAGGGAGAAATTTATTTAACGTTTTTAAAGAAAGATTAAATGTCCCAATATTTTGTAGAATAAATAAAATGAAAGTGAATTGAAAAAACGAACGATTCCAATTTGATGCCACTGTTTTGTATTTGTTTTTAATTGCAACGGTCCTCCGCTGTCACCCTAAAAATTGTAATTCACGAATTGTTAGCAATTATATAATGAACAAAATATAAAGCCAGGCTAGATCAAAAGGACAAAAGAGAATGCAAGAAACAAACAATTACACACACGCCTCTACGCCACAAAATTTTCTTCACATTGAAATATTATTACAATTGATCCACCATCAGGAAATTATTTTCTTGCCCTTCTAAAAATCAATTACCTATGAAACTATCTCGAACAAGAGCGTATCTAGTTTCTACCTATGGGCTTAGCCGACTTGGGTCTCCCAAGATTAAAGAATAGCGATTATTTTTAAATAATTGTGGCTTGTTTTTATCTGTGACCCCCACTCACGTGTCCCACTATTATACTTTCCTAAATACGCCCTTGATCTGAAACTACACCTCTGTAGCCAATGTATTTTTTCGTAGTGTTTAGTTTTCTTACCATGCAAGCATCCTTGCCCCCTGCAAATACAGATAGAACAATTTTCAAAAAATGGAATTATTTAGAAAATGATTGAAAACAGTTTTTTGAGTTTATTTGTTTGACCTTCTTTGTAGCCTGCGCAGATCATTCTGGGTGTTAAAGAGTAGTGCATCCACTGTTGACAACTTTTAAAGCTCAGAATGGGAACTGACAGTTTCTGTAAATTACGGGTGGTACCACCAGCGTCTTGGTGGGAAAGTCCCCAGCCGGAAACAACCGGGACTTTTCCCTCGTAACTTTCATTGTAATTAAGGGGCGGAAGACAAATGGGGGTTGGAGCATTTGCTGCCGTCAACTCGATCTTCCTGTCCAGTTTCAACAGAGAAACGTCGTAGTCGTATTTGACGGTGAACAGAGGATGGTTCAGGATTTCTACCACTTTGTATCGTTGAGTCCCTTCCTCTTCATCCGTCACCGCCTTCGCGTCCCACCCAGATCCACGAATTGAACCCGGCTTTCTAACCATTCATTTCATCCATGAAAAATTATTCATTCGGAAAAACATCTCTCGCCCTATTAAATTTTTTACAACTAACCCCAAAGGTTTATCCTTCCAATTGGCTTTTAAAGTCATATCCAAAGTTTTGGCGTGAATTAAAACTTCAATTTCCTTTGCTTTCGTTTTGTCAAAATGCCAACAATGCGCCGCTTTCCGTTTCAAAAATAAATATACATTTTAAAAAGTTATTTTCGACAAATATAAATTTTTAACTTACCCGTCAAAATCCATCGATCGTTAATTACCTGATACAAAAATTTTGAGAGTTTTAGTTTTAAAATTCGAAAAACATTCATCGTTGCTCCAAAACTTGTAAATCGTTTGGAAGTAATGAAAGTAAACAGAAATAAAAATTGGAACTGAATTTAAAACTTACAGATCCTCCGCATTTTGGCGTACGAAGCCCAGCATGAACAACTGCCACCTGCCAACTGTAAAATATTAATTTAATAAAATAATTATTAATCTTAACGTTTAAAATATTAAAACATTTCTTAGAACACATTTTTATTGTTTACGGAAATTCATTCATTTTCGCATCTTCGCCGCCAACAATACGATCATCCGCATTTTGAAGTCCGCAAACTTAAAAAGATTAAAAAAAAATGAATTCGAAATAAATAATTTGCTTCAAAATAATTTGATTTAGAATTTTTACCGCATTTGAATTCCTCCTTCCTTTCGTGATTGGGTTTTAACTCCACTGCTAAAAAGAAGAAAAAAAGTAGAAATTTAATATTTATTGTATTAATTAGGACGATAAAATTTTTATTTTTATTTTTATTACCTCCGTTTTGTCCACATTTCACTTCACATAGAACTCCCTCTGTTTTTTCCGCAAACTCAGTTTTGTCTGAGATGAGGAGACTAACAAATAAATCTCTTCCGCCTTTTGAAGCCTTCAGGGGTTGTTCCGGTTTATGATTTCCACAAAACTTTTCCTCTCCACCAAGTCCGTCGGAAACTTTGAGAAATTCTTCGGAGCAGTCATCATCTAATTTCCGCAAATGTAAAGAAGTACACGAAAGTTTTGGAATACATTGCGCATTTCCCTTCAAAAGAAAAAAAAAATTAAAAAAAATTCTCAATTTAAATTTGTTGCAAAAGAAACTGATTTTGTTTACAATGAAACTCCATTTGCATTTGATTCCTGCTGGGTATTGTCTGACTCCATAAAACGGAGAAATAAATTTGATGGCATTTGTTCCCATCATACGATGAGTCTTTCCGCAATTTTCTGAAATTTGTCACAAAATAAAAATAAAAAAACCGGAGAAATTTGATGATTACATCTGCAGTATGGATCCTGACCTAAATATTCCTCGATGGGGTAATCTGTGTCCATCGCCCTCTTGTTTCTCACCAAAATTTCGTCATTTGCAAATTCATCGTCCAAAATTGGACTTGCCACTGCTGCTGTCGCCAAAAACAGCACCAGCAGCATCTACAAAATATTTAATTACTTTTCTGTAACTAAACTAACGTTTTAATCAATTTAAAAAACGGAAATTGTGGCGTCATCATTCTGATTTTAGATTTGCAAGCATCTTACCTTTTGACGGTAAATAATTTGACGGATGAAATTTTATTTCAGTTTTTGTTTACTTTAGGTACACAAATTAAACGAGTAAGCGTACTTGGAATTAACAGAGTCAGCGCAATTAGAATTGTTCCATTTACTGGGGTCGGTCATTCAACTCATTTCATTCAAACCCGGAAGTAAATTTATAATTAACATACAAAATGAAAAGCGGATGCTGACAATAAGTCATGTTACATTATTATTACAATATGCATGCAATTTTTTATTATGCCTGCAATGCAATGCAATGCCTATGCCTGCAATAAAAAACAATAATTATTAAAACAAATAAAAGCTTCAAGCATTATTATGATTTTTATTAAATTAATTTATTGAGGCTGAGGATTTGTTTCTTTTTGTGGACCAAATCAACTAAAATAATCTCAATTTTCATTCCAGGTAAAAAATCATTCCCAAAGCCTGAAGAGAGAAAATATTTTTCGTTGAAAATAATTCGTATGAAATCAAATCGCTTAAAGGCATTTTTATGTTTTTTAAAAACATGCCGAAGTTAGGATTTAATGTTTCATTTTTAGATAATATTTATGTTTTTATTTGTCATGTTATAGATTTATTGTAGTTTCTTCACTTTCTTGGGCTTGGGGCTTTGAGGCGACTAAGGTTGAATGAAATGAAGGTTGAAATTGGGGTGAGTGGATAAAGAGGATGAAATGCCCGCTAAGATGTGAGTTATCTGCAATTGTCATCTGATCGTAATAATTCGTTTCCAATAAATGAACATTTACCTAATCAGACTTGTCAGGAGTTACATTACATTCAGCTACATCACAATTTATCAAATTAAAGATTAACAATTAAAATCAGGTCAGTCCCTGCCCCAATTCAACCATTTCTTTCTTTTTGTGTTTTGTTTCGTGTGAGAATAAAGTGTGATTTTTAGATTGTTATTTCCAGAAGTAAGTTATTTCGATGGCAGCCCAGCCTTCTTTTCCAGCCATTCCTCCGCAACTAAAAACAGTGAGTCATTACCTAAAAGTTGCTTCAGAACATGAAACCAGAGATCCAGTCATCGCATATTGGTGTTAGTCACAATTTCAATTCTACCCAAAACTTCATTTTCATTTCTTTACATTTAAGTATTTATATTACATTTATGCACATTTTAATTCATTTTCTTGACGTGTTTTTTTGCAGGTCGTTTTTATGCGGTGCAAAAAGCGTTGGTCATAGACAAGTCATCTCCGGAAGCGAAAACATTTCTGTTTTCTCTGTTGGACTACCTGGAGAAGAGGAAAAAGGAATTAGCGGGAGAGGAGGCGATCACAAACGAAGTTGTGGCAGAAGCTCACATTGAAAATCACGCAGACAGATTGTTTCAATGGGCGGACTCCAATGACCGAGCCTGTGTCTTTAACAAGTCAGTCTTTTTAACTCTCCACTTTTATTTCCAGCCAATTTCAGCTTTCATTTTCGAAGTTTTATTTGAATAGAAATGTTGTCAAAACATTTTACACGGCTGGGATTTTGTTTGACGTGTTGGACAACTTTGGAGAAGTAAACGAAGAATTTCTGAAGAAAAAGAAGTATGCAAAATGGAAGGCGGCCTACATTCACAATTGTCTCAAAAATGGAGAAACTCCGGTGGGAGGACCCGGAGCCAGTGACGAATTTGAAGACGACTTCACCGGAGGAACGGACACGGGTGCTGGTGGTAGCAGTAGCAACGATACGAACGAAGCGGCTGCATTCGGGTGGGCTGCTCCTCAGCAACCACCCCCTCCTGTTCAACCCACGGGCATGAACCAGCCACCATATGGAAATTTTCCACAAGCTTCCCATGTGCCTACGCCGACACCGCCTCAGACTCAAACTCCTTACGCTGACAATTATCCCCCTCAGAATCCTGAAGGTCAAATATAATAATATGATTAAAGAAATGTGACTTATGATAAAGAATGTAAAAATGCGAAGGACATGTTGACTGAAAGATGAACTTTTGTTTTGCAGCTTTATCCGTGGAAAAAATCGCAAAAGCGCAAAAGTATTGCAAGTGGGCAGGCGCTGCTTTAAATTTCGACGACGTCCCTACCGCCGTTGAAAACCTCACCAAAGCACTTCGACTTCTCCAGACAGGAATCGACGAGTGATTTATTTTTCTCTAAATAATTTTGTTCTCATCTTTAAAAACTACGCTTCTAATAAATCAAAATAATTATTTGTACTCACTATATTTTCTTGCATTTATTACAAACCGTTGGCTAACCAAAATGCTTCCATCGTCATTGGGCAGCTTGTATTTTTAGATAACGACATTACATTGATGTGCAAAGTTAGATGGATAAAAGACGTTCACAAGCAATGAGAATGGAGAAGTGGGAATAATTGAAGGAAGTTTGAATATTTATTTGATTGTTTCAACATTTTGTTTTCATGGTTCACAAAACTTGTTCTCTTTTAAAGACGATGACGGAAGAGTCTGTTTGGGTGGCAGCATCTGCAACACTGAAGCTGTTCAGTCGACCACAGGAAGGACAGTGTGAGGAATTAGAGTCTGAGTCACTATTGTTGTTAAAGACATCGGAGGATGAAGAGGAATTTCGATTTCTTAAAGGGGATTTCAACATGGAGACTCCCATCGTTGGAGCTGAACACTCTTTCCCAAGGGATTTCTTTCTGCAGCTTTTCACCGTGGAGGACGAACAAGTCGGGGCTGCTGGGGGTTTGTCCAAATCCATCTCAAAAGAATAAGTCAGACTGTCCGGCTGCTGATTTCCACACGAAGACTGTTTGTTCTTGTAGTCCTGAAATTCAAAATCAGTAACAAATTGTTACAAATCAACAAAGAAGTCTCAATCATTCTAGAATTAATTTAATGCGCCCCAAATAACCTGAAGTGTTCTTTTCATGGAACGAATGGTAATACTGGAAATGTTGGATTTGCTGGACAAGTTGGAAACGGAAGAAAAATTCTTTTTGGAAGAGTTTTCATCCAGTTTGGAAGTACTTTGAGATCGGGACTGAAGCCATTCGTTTCTGACTCGACTGCTGTTACTCCGACTCACAACTTCCGGCTTCTTCGGAGGAACTGAACTTCGACGTGGATTTTGTCTCACTTCTGGCTGGGGGGTTTGAGACACACGCACTTCCGCTCTTCGAGGAGCTGCCACATTCAAACAAAATAAATTCACATGAAAAATTGTAATGGGACAGTAAAATAATTTTTTCAAAAATGAATGATGAGACTTTTGTTTACAATTTCCTAAAGAGATGGATCTTTTGTAAATGTGCTGAAGAGGTTTTTCTCCCGTGATTTTTCCACATGTCAATAAATTCATCCATATTTCCAGTTCCCGTTGCGATTCGGCAGCAAAATATGTCACAGATTTTTCTGAAAAAAAAAATTCTTTTTTAACGAAAAGTAATAGATTGACTTGTAAAAGTAGAGAAAAAATTTTACCAATAAAGTTTTCTATTTTGAAAGCAAAGGGTCTAGAATGAACTTCGCTGGCGAGCGTGACAACATTGTCTCCGCCAAACTGGATGACTTGAACAGTCGACTCCTGCCCAATCACAAGCGTATTTTCAATAATCTTGGCTTTGAAACGCGTCCATCGTGGACCGAATTTCCATTGTGGTTGTCTCAGGTGAAGAAATCCACAGTGAACAGGAACTGAGGATTTCTTAACTACTTCCGAAGCCGAAGGAGGAGGTGGAATTTGTGGTTGCGGCTGCGGAGGGCAAGGTGAGACTTCAGGAACAGAACGTGGTGGCGGAGTTGGAGCTTTTGCAGCAGCAGGAGGAGGTGCTGCAACAACATGCAAAACATTTTCATTCTTCGGTTTCAAGAATTCTTGTACTTCTTCAGGACTTGCCGGAAATGTCTCCAAGTTGTCCATGACTGGAAGAGTCACCCGATTTCCAGGGGTCGTTATCACTTCAAACTTGTCTTGCTTCTTCAATATTTTCTCAGGAGCGGATTTGCATTTGTCCAACGGCGGTCGCTGTCGCCTCTCCCCATCGTCCTGAAAACGCCAAAAATTATTTTAATTGCCTGTTCAGAAATAATTTTGACAACTTTTGTTGTATTTATTTTTACTTCGACGAAAGTGACAGGAGGTCTTGTGTCCACGGGGCTGGCGCCGGAAACGGTGGCTCGTCTTTTGATAAGGTTTCTTGGTTTTGGATAAAGTTTCCAGAATCTCGTTTCTGCATTTTTGAGCTTGTCCAGGTTTTTGACTTCTTCGACTGCAGCCTCTTCTAGTTCCGATTCATTAAGAGGACTGTGTTCATGGATGGGTGAGATCATCTTTTTGCGGTTGGGGATTTTGGGGCGGAGGTACATGTGCCCTAACATGTTGCTCGCGTGGCGAGGACGTCTTTTGATTGTCAGAATCACTTCGTTCGAGTTTTCGTGCAAAAGATTTATCAAATTCTGCTGCGGCCAACCTAACTGTAAAATACAAAAATAAATAAATTTTCAGGTTAATTGTAGACAAAAGTAAAATATATGAAAAAAGTTGACACTTACAACAGTCTGATAATTAATTTGAAGAATTTCATCCCCTCTTTCGGCCAAATGGCCAGATTGTCCTGCGGGACTGGATAATTTCACACCAGTAACTTGATGAATTCCGAAATAGCTCGATTCAAATTGAAGTCCCTGAAAAAAGTATTCCAAATATTACCTGATAAAAATAATATTAGGTAGACAAAAAAGAAAACTATTCCGCTGAGCTACAGATTTAATTTTTTTTAAATAATCTGATTTAATTATTTGGAAAATGTACCAAGTCTTGTTCATGTCTTTTTCTGAGGGTGATGACATCGACGGCGGCGGGTTGAATGATGAGGCTGTCTTTGGAGTGGATAATGTATTCACACAATTCGATTATTTTGGTACAAAGGTACTGGACTTCTTCAATGGCGTTGTCGGCGAAAGAGTCTCTTTGACTCAACATGGCCAACTCGAAGCAATGTTTTGTGAGCTTTTTAGTGATGTCGTCGTATTCGATTGTCCCCAGAAAAGGATAGCGAGTCAACCATCGGATCACAATTTTGGCAGAGTCCAGCAAATAACTTGCCGTGGAGAGCGACTCTGTGGGAATGTAATTCTTACGAGTCTTTGTTATCGTTCGAGTCAACTCTGATCGGTAATTTTTACATCGTACGGCCAAATTACTTGCCAGAGACTGCAGAGTCATTCGATCTGATTCCAATTCCTAAAATAAGACAATTAAATATATAATTATATATTAAATATATTATTAAAAGTATATAATTAATAAAAGAATAATTTTTAACAGTGCTTATTCAATTCTTACACTTCGAAGGAGTTGAATTGCATCGTGAAGTAAAAGTTGATCTCCGATTTTATTGACACCGTATTTGGCTAGGTCACCCGCCATTAGATTTAGCATTTTCTTTCCATTTACATTGTACAAAAGCAAATCTTTGGCGTAAGGGGACAAGTTGCTATCCAAACCTAAGAAATGTAAAAAAATCATTTTAATATTAATTGTCACACAACAATTATTTTTCTTTTATAGTCATAGTCACTGTCCACTTATTTCATATCTGAAATTGTTAAACATCGAATTTTTATTATTTTATTTGCATACCTGCCACCCATTCAGCGACTTGTTCGGGTGTCCAATTTTCAACATTTATGACAGACATTGTTCGTGCAGTGTTGATTACCCTGTTGAATTCTCTCCGAGATTTTGTTTATTGACATAAACTTACCTACTACCTACAAGAAGACAGATTCGGAGGAAAGATTGAAGAAAAGACCGTGAAGTTTATGTAGAAGAGGATTTTTCAAATTTTCGCACTAGATCTGAATCCGGGTATTGTAGAACCCGCTAGTTGTGTATTTGTGTAATCTCCCGTTCGACGCACCCTCTACTCAATCAGTCAAAATCAAAAAAATCTGGAAAACAGTTGCAAAATCAGGGACCGAGGCCGAGGAGGACTCTCTTTCGCTTTCGAGCAAGAAAGGTTCTTTTGACTCGTTGCCAACCACTGCCAATTTTAGAAACCAAAACAAAAATCGTCTGTGAAGTGAGAAGTGTTCGTGGAAAATCGTGAAAACGGAAAATGAGTCAAATTGTGTTGAAATCTTTGTCCGTTCTCCTGGGACTCTTTTTCATTTTCGTAGGAGTCATCAAGGTCACCTCCTATGTCAACCGGGAGCTTCACAAAGATATGGTCAGCAAATAAAAACAATTCTCGTCAACTTTTAAAATTTTCTAGTCATTTATTCTGCACGGAGATATTTAAAATGCGTTTGATTGATTTCGGGTTGTTGTGAATTGTGAATCACAACTTGGGATAATTTGAATATTGATGTCTTTTGTTTTCTCAGAGGAAGGAGTTCGTAAAGTACGCGAAGGTGTTCCCATTGAGTCAGACATTGGGTTTCAAGTTGCCCTCGAAATGGTACAGACGTGTCGTAGGGTCAATGGAAATCGTCTGTGGACTCGCACTTGCCTTTATACCTTCAGGTCAAAAGTTTCAAAAATATTTCAATGTCAATGTTGACTGCAATGGGAAAACCAAATGTTTACGTTTGCCTTTGCTTCTTTTATTGCAGTTCTAGTCAAACGGGCGGTTAACGGGATTTTGTTTCTCATGACCCTCGTCTCCGTTTATTCGCACTTCCTGGTGGATGACAAATTCGAACGAACGGCACCCGCTTTGGTAAACCTGCTTTACTCTTTACATTTTCAAAGCGAATTTGATTAAAATAATATGACAATTTAATAATTTGATTTTTGTGATTTTGTTTTAGGTTTTCTTTTTCATGTTGAGTTGTCGACTGGTTGTGGAGTTTCAGCAGGAGAAGAAGCAAAAGCGTTTGGCGGAATTGGCAGAAATCGCTCGTCTGAAAGCGGAGGCTGAGAAAAACGACTGATTTGAAAGTTGAAAGAAAAGAAGGGACGGGCGTTTGGGAAGAAGGAATGTGAATTAAGTTAATTAAAGTTAATTTGAGAGGAAACGAACTAAAGACAATTTGAATAATGTGGAAAATGAATTTTGTTACCCGATTTGTTGTTCATTGTTTGTCATAAGAGATGAAAAGTTTCCTTCGTGTCCTCCGCCGCCGACAAATGAAAAATACTCAACACAAAACAAAGCAACTGAGCCACTCCAAAGTGTCCAAAGACTCCAACGCAGGTTGCTCCAATCCAACCAAAGTCTTATCATTCTCATAAATACTTTTAGAAAATTGGGCAATAAATAAATCTTCCTTTTCACTTTCCAAAAGTCGCAGCTCGTCCATTTCCCATTTCTTACACAATGCTATAAACTCAACGTCATCGTCTTTCACTCAATCGTTAATCGTTATCATAAAAAATCTTTCATCGTAACTGACTTTTATTATTCCTAATTAATAATAAATGCAAACAAATATGTGGGAATTATTCCAATAGAATAGAGAATGAAGTTGTGTGATATGAAAATGAAAAGCAGGGACGCATTTTGTGTTTGTTTTGTAATTAATGAAAAGATAAAAAAAGTTTTTATTATTATTGAGAGGTTCACAAAGAGACTAGAGAGTTACAAGTTTTGGCACAAAGTAAAAAATCAAACTGGAGTTTCCTCTTCAGCGATTTTCGTCAGCGACCAAATTTCAGTGCCTTTACATCAACAACAACAATCATAAAATTACTAAAACCACAAAGTCAGTTTGGGTTAGAAATACTTGTCGGTGCTAATTAATAATTAATAGAATTAATTAATAATTATGAAGAGCAAAGAAGAGTAAAGATTAAAATTAAAAAACATTACAAAAATGATTAAAACTAGAAAGCAACAAGCTACAATAATAAAATTTGTCTACCTACTTCAAAAATATTTTCAGAATGAATATAGATTTTATTTTGGTGTTAGTTAATTGGTTAGTTTTAAGGATTAGTTGGTTATCAATTTACTTTCGAATTGAGAGTCTTCGTTTTTCTCAAGCATTGGCTCGTCTTCTGGACAAAAGCTGGAGTCGTTACTGTGGACGTCTTTTGAAGTTGCTGCTGTGGGCAGGTAATAACCGTTCGTGATGCTCACACTGTCACTCACCTAAAATTAAGTCACACTACATTCATTAATAATCCTGCAAAAATACAAAATTTCCAAAAATTTCCAAATTTTGTAAAATTTTGAAATGTTTATTTTACAGGCTCAAATTATCACAATGAGAGTAAAAAAATTCTGCTGATATTGCATATGAGTAATTACTAAATATGAAAATATTACGAAAATTAATTTAATTAATTTATCCGTGCAAAAAATTGCAAACTGGAAGACTGGAATTATTGCAAATCTCAAAGTGCCCCTTCATGATGTTAAGTCTAATTAATTATTTTGAAGATCATATTTATTTACAAATAAAAAAATTACTTGAATGAGTTTGCGAACGACGTCCCTTCCAATGACATGATCAAACATGACCCGGAGGAATTCATCCGACATAATTGTCAGCCGGAGTTTATCTCGATGCCAAACCAGCAACTTGCTGTCCTCGACCGCTGTAATCGTGACCTAAAATTCCAATTTCATTTTAACGAAAATACTTTTCAGAAATAATTAATTTTTCTTTCATTTTTGAAAACTGACTTGGAAAAGTTCGTCGGTAGAAACCCCAAAGTATTCCGGAGAGTCGACGAATTGATGGGGGAGTATTATGTGCAAAGGCCGACCTTGTTGCGAAACTAACAATCTGCAAAAAATAATTGTGCCAATTCAAAAATGTTTCCGTTTAAAAAATTAATTATTCAAAATCTGAACATAAATTGAGAGAATTGGAATGAAATGTTCTTACTTTCCGTTGAGCAGTAAAGAAAGACTGTCAACTCTTGTCGACTTTTCGACTGCGTAATTTTCTCCATGATGTAAAGTGCTTGTCGTTCTCTTACAGCTCAAAACACGACTAAATTGTCGTCGGGTAACTTGCAAAGGCTCAAACAATTTACGATAAACCTACACAAAAAATAAAATTTAAATGTATGGGAATTAATAAGTATTAAAATTAAAAATTAACCTCCAAAAAATAATACGCAGACAGTTTTAAAATGACAGTTGATTATATTCTTTCTTTTTTAAATTATATGATTTACAAGAACAAGTATTTTAAAAAGTAATTGGATAAGTATTTTAGAAAGTTTTTAGAAAGTTTTTTAGAAAGTATTGCAGAATTGGAATTAGTATTTGTAACCTGTTCGACGTCTCTTCCGAATCCGGCATCACAGAAGGCGAAGAGGAAGGAGACGATTCTGTAGAGAATTCCGAGGGAGCAGACGAAAAAGACGAGTGAGTTGTAGAAGACACAGTCGAGGCTTTTGATGACGAAGTATCCCCAGAGGAGGTTAAAGAGGGAGTAGAAGAGCCCGAAGATTTTGGAGATGACCGAATTTCTGAGGCAGTTGAGGAGAAAGAAGAGGAGAATGGTGCAGTTGGCGAGTTGGTAGTAGACGTGGTGCAGGGGCGTCCATTTGGTGAACAGGTCGCTGGACAACAGCCAGGAGGTCAAGTTCGTGTTCGCAATCAAACTCGAGTTGATCAACGGGTAAGTTATGCACGGAGGAAACACTTCCGAAGAATCCGGGTAATAGTCCGGGTCCATTTCACTGTCATCTTCCCCAATCCATTCGCTCCTTCAAATTTCCAATCAATTCCAATTTCACTTCCTCAGTCGATAATTTCACATTTCAAACTTTCCTCACTTCCCAGTCGCAACAACTTCCCCTGTTTTCTTCCGCCTCCCGTCTCCCTCGCAGTCTCCCACTCCTCCAGGCAGTCCTTCTTCCCAAAGATTTACAGTTTCTCTATTTGGGTGTTGGTTTTGTTTCAGCTCCTTCCGTTTCCCAGTCCCAGTCGCTCCGTCTCCGTCTCCCCAACTCCAACAGAACAACAATTCAACCACCACCGTCCTCCGTCTGTCCGCTTGCCTTAGTCCGCTACACCAGCCGCTTTCATTTCCTATACACCATAACTATAGCTACCTCAAATATACACACAAACACTCAAACAACGGTTTCAGCTGCAGCAGATGCTACAAATCCACAACTCCGTCGTTTATCTTTATCACCCTTTCTATGCTACAAATAAAAAATAAAACCCAATCAATTATTTGCTTTACCATCAGGAAAGTGGAAACTTCGCTTTCAATTGGCTCTCAATATTTTATGAATTACCAGAGGAAAATAAAAAATTAAGAAATCATAGAAAATTCTAGCCCTATCATCATTCTTGTTTTCTCTCCTTTTTATTAAGATATGCTTGTTTTTTAAAGGTGTACAACGAATTTATCAGTAAAGAAAAGATTCTTTTAACCTTAAAACTGGTAAAAATAAATTTGGTTTGGAGATAATTTACAAAAAGATTTCAAGAGAAAAAGTAAAGACGTAAAGATCAAATTCAAATCATCATTACTACAAATACTAAAAACCTTGAGATAAATTACAAATGATTCTCAATAAACGAGAAATGAATTTGACCTTGAGATTTACAAATGATTTAAATTTAAAATTATATTTGAATTTAACCTTGAGACAAAATACATTATTCTTAATTAACAATAAATCCAACTGTGAGATAAAATACAAATATCTTTAAAATGCAAATTTGAGATTAAGAAAATACTACATACAAATTACATATACGAAAAATTTAAAAGATATATTTTTCTTTAAGGGACATTATAAATTCCTTATGAAAGAAAAGAAAATGAATTGTTTATGAAGAAATTTTTATTCCAAAAAATGGTAAATTCCTGGAAGAATAAAATAAATTTCTTGAAGGAGAAAAATTTACAAACATTAATTAGTATTGTGATTTAATTAATCATAGAAATAAATTCTACAGTGTGGAATAATTTATTATTTGCCAATCTGCATTAAATAAATATTTGAATGACTATTTATAATTTTTCTTGTGACGTGAATACATTTAAATTGAAATTAAAATCTGTTTATGCGGAATGTGAGTAATGTGACGTAAAAAAATTAGTAGAAATTTGTTTGAGACGAAACCTTGTAATTTTTGACATTGATAGTGTCATCTGTTTTTATTATAAGCCCACGTAGATATTTCCGTATATAGCCGATATGACTACAAAGGTTTTAGAAGTGCAGCCAGCCATACGAAGAGCCATAACGAACACTCTTGTTCGCTTTATTGTACTACTTCTCCCTCTTCTATATAGCTTATATATTATTATATCTTGTATTATATCGGATCTAGAGGATCTGATATAAATTTCAGAGAGATATAGTTTTATAGTAAATCTTATAGTAAATCTATTTTATAGCACACTTTGTGATGCAATATGATTGTGCCATATAGTCCCTCTTATATTCCATCCCATCTCTCTCTCTGTCTCTCGCATCTCTCGGATGTGTAGTATTAGAATACGGCAAAGGCAAGGATTTTGTGTGAAGTGAAGCTTGCTGAAGAGTCTGAAAGTAAGTCCAAGCCATTCAGTCTCTCCTGCAGGATTTGCCACCCACATTCATTCTCCGGCCGCAGCATAACACTCCATCACCAAAATCACATATTTTTATCATATTTATTTTCTGCTTTTTTACAGTCCTTACACGTTATCGCCTTACACTCAAAATACAAACACCCCAAAATTCTGCAGTACTGCACCATGCTGCGGCAATCATTTCTTCCGTCATAGCAAAATACGTGACCCGACAAAAATAAATCCTCAAAATTACATGCAAACCTACAAATCCACAGTCTCACGCTTCAAGTCCTCATGAATTCTTATGTATGAATAAAATATATTATGAACAAGTAAATTAATTCACAAGGCCAAGGTCTAAATTCACAAATCTGAATGCTAAAATTCGAAAGAGAATGCAATTTGGAAAATGGATATGAAGACTGAGTAAATAAATGAGAAATTAGGAGGAGATCGAGTTGAGCCAAATTTTGTTTTGGCTTTTGAGTCTTTTACTTGCATTTGGTAAATAATAAATAGATAGAAACAGAAATAATAAATAAACTTTTTACATGAAACAGCGCCCTGGAATTAATTATTACAAGCTGTTCAACAGTTTTGTGACCTTTGACATGAAAGATAAAAAGGGCCCAGCCCACTCCAAACACAACGAAATAAAAAATGAAACACACTCCACAAACAAGACGCGCACTTTAAGCAAGACACGACGAATAAATTAATTTTTGTAATTTAATTAACAACTATTTAACTTATGAACTATTTGCAATTATTTCTAGCCCCTGACGGGGTAGAGGTACTCGATGGGAGGTCCCTTCGCCCTCTTCGTGCTCACTCGCACGATCCCTTGAACATCTTTGTCTTTCTGCAATTTCTTCGCTAACTCAACCACGTAGCGGGGAACTGGAGACTGCGGATTGTAGCGTCCCCGGAACAAAGACGACTGGGACATCATCGTCGGACTGATTGGAACTGGAGCGTGGAATTTCGTAACGACCTTCGGAGGACTCACTAAATTATTAGGAGCCTTTTTGTGTTGCTGTTGCTGGAAGTGTTGCTGGTGCTGGAGATGGTGCAGATTTTTGTACTGGTTGTTCATGTTGAAATTTGCAAATGGATTCAGAGAATTCAAATTGGAGAAAAGAGGACGCGGCTGGAAATTCATTGGAGAGAAATTCACACGACCGGGAAGGAAATTAAAGTTTTGTTGAGACGCTTGCTGCATTAGTTGTTGTTGCGGTTGCTGTTGGCGGAACTGTTGGGGGAATTGAGGAAATTGTTGTTGTTGTTGTTGCGGGGGCGTAGTGAAAGGATTGATGTTGTCGTTTCTTCGAGAGGATTGCTGCGTTTGTTGTTGAGACTGGGCGGATGAACCTTGATTATTCTTTGCGCTTTCTTCTTTCTTCGCGTCTTCGAAATCTTGACGGAATTCCTCAGGAATGTCGTCCTTGTCCAACTCAGACTTCAAAAGGGATGCAATATCTGGATCGATATTCGCAGGAAGCTCAAAGTCACTAAAACCAACCGTCTTGTCCCCAGTGGTCTTCACTAAAATATTTAAAAATCCGAATTTTATTATTTAATTAAATCAACATTAATTATTCCGTAATACAATTACCGGGTATTTGGGAAATTCGAGATTTTAGAAACAGTTAAAATTAAATCGGTTTAAAAATATAAAAGAATTGAAGTGACAAAAAAATAAACCATACAATTAATCCCAAGGGAGTATTAAATTAAGATTGAAATCTAGGGAGGGCGATCAGGGGGAACAAGGACACAAAAGGGCTTATAGGGCCTTTGTCTGTAAATAACCATTTTTTTCGAAATATGGGGAGGGGGGCAATTGTGGCGAGTGTCCTAACGAAGATCTATTATACGTCCTTGTCGGGATAATAAAAAACAAAATGAACTGAATTTGTAAAATGGGACTTACGTTTTGGATTTGACTGGGCGTTTTGTTGACTCATGTGTTGCAGGTAGCCGGAAGGAGTATTGAAGGAATTAAATTGGAAGGGTTGCTGTTGTGGTTGGAATTGGGCTAGTCCCGAATATTGCTGATATTGTTGGAAGGAGGGTTGCTGCTGCTGTTGGAAGGCGGATTGCTGCTGCTGCTGTTGGAAGGTGGATTGTTGTTGGAATTGTTGGATTGCGGGTTGTATTTGGTATTGAGGTTGTTGTGGCTGAGGCTGCATGAATTGCTGCATTTGTTGGTACTGCAACTGCTGGAATGTTTGTGGCGTCACTTGAACTGGTTGCAGAGTTTGTTGCGACGGAGCAACATAATTCTTCTGGTACGAGTACTGAAGAGGAATTTTCGTCGTCGAGGGTTTTGGATCTGCCGTCGCCAAATAATTTGATAATTGGGATAAACTGCTGAATTTCTGAGGAGAATACTGAAATATCAAAAACAAAATTTCCAATTTAAAATTAATTACAAAATTATCAAAATTCAACCTGGAATTTTCTCATTTAAAAAATCGTATTTTTTTTAAAAGAATGACACAAAAAACTGAAACGGAAGGGAAAAACATGAACCCTACATTTTTACAATTTTAAACAATTTTTTAAAATGTAAGAAACATTTTGAATTTGACTGATTGCGACCTTGGGTAGTTGTCTGGTTGGGAAGTCGAGAGTTGGCACACTTGAGATTTCATGAGGAAGATGAGCCTTGACGAGGTCGTCGCTGATATCTGAAGGTTTGATGACGGCGGCGATGTTGGACATGTCGGGATTCTTTTGACTGAAGAAGACTTCACTTGGAACAAGTTCATACGCAGTGGATCCATCAGCCTGGTTGTCCCCTCCGTCCTCTTCAACAGCCGCAGTTTCAAGTCCGCTACTTTTGTACTGTTGGTCTTGGTTGTACTGAGACACGGCTGCAGCCACTGCTTGGCGGTAGGAGGAAGAACTGTAAGCTCCGTCTGTGTCCACACCGCTGTCTCCCCCAACGCTAGCACCATCAAGGTGGCTCAGGTCAGAAGTACTGCTCACAACTGAATATTCGTCCCCAGGAATTTCATCCTCCACTGGAGATTCAATCACTGAGGGAGATGCGGCCGTAGAGTAATGATACGATGAAGGGTAGTCGCTGCCACTGATTCCCGGAGAATAATCCGCTACAATTTCAGGCGCTTCTACAAAAATTAAAGCACACCCAAAAAATTAATTTCCCTTTTGGTTTAAAAAAAGGAAACAGAATCTGCGACGATTTGAAATAGAATGGCATTTTTTTCGAATTGCCTTTCGAATAAATTGAAAAGTGGAAAAGTACCTTTGGTGACGTAGCTGTGGGTTAAATCGACTAGATGATTTTTGTGTCCATTGTATTTGTAGGGTGTGAATGGACGGCTGCTGCTGCTAAAATGACTTCCACCTCTGAGGAAATTGGACACGGTGGGAGAAACTGAACCGCTTCCTCCTTTGAATGTTATTCCAGCGCTGAATGTAATCACTAACACAAACAAAAATTAAGTTGAGGAATAAATGAGTCAAAATGAAATGCGATTGATGGAAATTTTTCTGAGTTTACGAGGTTTTCCTCCAGCTTTGCTGAGTGGTCTCCAGGAGGAATCTCCGAAGTGACTAGTGCCAGTTGTATCCTTCAGATTATCGAACTGGACGATTGGAGCAGAGCTTTTTCCGCTGGTGAAACTTATTCCAATTTTGAACATGTTAAAAAGTTCGCTAAGAATACTGAGTGGGCGGGTGGGAAGTTTTCCACCGTAAAGCTCGTAGGGAGAATCCGCGTCCGAAGAAATGACGTGGAAAAGACGTTCTTTGGCTTCAGTCAACTCCTTCTTTGTGTACTTCCGCTTTATTTCATTCCATTTGCTGTCTAAAATAAATTCCCGGCGACGACCGCCTTCCAAATGTGCCGAGTAGGGCATTGCAGGTCCAGATTTCCTTTAAAAATTAAAAATCACGGTGGAATTCCCAATAAAAATTATTTCCATTTACAATAAAAATAAACCCACACTAAAATTAATTCATTTGTATTTAAAATCGTCGAGGACGTCACAGATTTCAATTTTCAATTTATTTTTAAATTAATTTATTGATAGCGTACATATCTTCGGTTTCTGGTCCAAGTCCGAAGAAGCTTCTCCAAGAAGACGTCTCTGCAGGTTTAGTTCCCCATTCCTTTGCCTGGAAAATTGTTTTCCAGGTTGGAGTGTCCTCTTCTGTTGGAATCATTTTAGATTCTCGTGTGTCACTCGGAGATCCAACAATTTTCCATGAATTAGATGAAGCAGCTGCTACCTCCTCTGTCTTTGGTCTACAAAATTAAATTCTTTCAAACTTTACTTCTTTTAAGGACAATAATATCCCTTCAAATTATTTCTATTTCGAATTAAAGCTAAACTGTTTCGTTTTTCCGTTTTATTTATTTTTAATTTTCGTGTCAAGTTAATTTTGAATTTTTTTGCATACTATGAATGTTTTATGTTTTTATGACTGACCTCGATTTGGGTTCATGGGTGGTGGAGGCATAGTATTCCCTGGCCAAATGTGGTGGTGCCGTGACTGGTCTGAACCCTACAATGAAATGAATGACGACAATAAACACAAGTTTTTAGCAATAACAAAACAAACTCGATTTATTTTCATCATCAAAGGAAAATAATTTGTTGTGAAATAAAAAGAAAATAAATAGAAATAATTTAAAATGGATGTTGGAATTATTTTGAATTACCAGAGCTGAAATAACTTGGCTCTCGGAATTGTTTTCTTGATGCTTTGTTGATCAGGTGAGGACGGTTACGGAAATATTCCAGGGTTTCGTATTCTACGTCCGCTGGGGAAACCGTGGTCGTTGGCTTCTTTAAGGTCTGGGGCATGGCTACATATCCTCCTGGAACAGCGGCAACAATCGAAGAGTAAGCGGGACTGTCGTTTGATTCTCCGAATGTTTCATCAGTGAACGGATTTTCACTGGACAGAGCAGTTGTCAAAGATGACAGAGAAGTAATTCCTTTGTGGATCATCGATGGAATATTTGAAGCAGCGTCTTTCAATGAGTCAACGAATGTTCCGGCTCCGAATGAAATTTTAGGCTGGGCTGTGGTGGATGATTGCAATGCAGGGGGATGCAACATCGTCATCATTGAGTTCTTCTGCAAATAGTCAACTCACAAATTAATTCTACTCACATTTATTTCTTTCACGCAAACTTTAGCAAATTTTAAATGTTGTATGCAAATTTTAAGCTTTCTAGAACTAAAATTAAATTAAAACTCAATTTTAAATTAATAAATGTTAATAATTATTTAATTAAACATGTTATTAAATTTTTTGGGAAGAAATTAACCGTTAAAATATTAATAGTAATAAATCCATTAGGCAAAGGTTTAAAAAAATTATTTTCAATAAATATTGTGGTTTAGCGCAGCAAGGGCGTATCTAGAAATTTGTAATCGGGGGCTCGAGTCGTCGGGGTGGCTCAGAGGTAAAAAATAATTATTACGGCAAAAGGCCGCAAATTTTTATAAATAACCCCTTTTTTACGGAATATGGAAGCCCGGTAAGCCCATACGGAGATACGCCATTGAAGTGCCGATACTTTAATAAAGCAAGTCAAAAATTATTTTTGCCACTACAAAAAAATTATTAAGAAGGCTGGTACGGAAATTTTGTATTTAATTGTTTTATAAACTTTACTTTTTTCCTGGCTCCTGGTGGCAAAATTTTATTCATTCATTATGAACAAATTTGATCAACTCGTTTTATTTAATTCCTTTTGAACGTTTTTAACTTAACTCCACATGGAATTTGATAATTTAATTAGTCGGATTCCGAATCAATTTTTTAAATTTAATTCCTTTGTATTTTGCAGCTTACTTCTGAATTAAATTTTAATTTAATTCCTTCTTGAATTAAATTAAATTCCACGTGATTTTTTGTCCGATGCTTAGTTTCATTTTGCGTTATTAAGAATATAATAATTAAATTTTATTATATCTTTTATTAATTTTTATTTTTATGATGGAAAAGTTGTAGCAATTTCTTACGGGAAATATCATTTTTCATTTGAACTTTTTCTTCAAATGTTCATTAAATAATTGAAAAGTAATAATATTTTTAATTATTAAAAGAATTCGATCTCCTAAAAATGAATTGAACAAAATGCTCGAATAAAATTTATTAAATTAACTAAATAATCACTCCGAAAATAAAATGAAACTGTAACTGATGTTATGATGGATGGAATGATGGAATGATTTCAAAGCGGTCTTACATTATAATGAGAATTGTAGGAATTCCATTGTTTTCTGTTGTTGTTGACTCCTGCGGATCCGTAATTATTTGGAACAATTGCAGAGCTCATTGGGGGCATTTCGGTTGTCAAACTAATACTCATAGGGTCCATTCGTGGAGTTGTAAGTGAAATTTTGTTGACATCCGGTTTGTAGTTGTAAGTGATGTCAATGGTGTCTGCGATTCTTTGGTGGTCTTTGCTTTTCCTCGTCTTTTTATTTTTGGCTTTGATTTCCTTGAGGAGTTGTTCCCATTTCTTGTCGCTGTTTTCTTGACTTTCACTTTCGCTTTCTTTTTTCTGTTGCTGAGTCTCTCCAGAGTCCGTTCCTTTGTGTCGCACCACAACTTCTCCAGAGGTGGAACTATTTTGTCCAGGCAGAAGGAAAGGCAAGGGAGTAGACACGAGGGAATTTTCGGTGGCAGTTGACTCCATTTCTTTTTCTTGGTCAGCCTTCGATAAAACTTTTCCGTAAATTCCCATCGGGACGAACATTTTGTTCAATTTGTAAGTCACCACGCGACTTTGAGCCGTGCTCTGTTCCGTTGGAGGGGACTTGGTCACTTGCATAATCACAGGGTGGTAGGCCTTCCTCTGAGAGAGGGGCACTGGAATTATTATCATCGAAGAGTTCCCCTTTTTCATTTCTTCAGTGTTGTTATTTTCTTCCGCTGTCTCATCTTCGGGAGATTCTTCCGGTTTGATTGTGGTAGTAGTTGTTCTTTTAGTGGCGGCTCTTCTTGTTGTGGTTGGAATTGTGGTGGTTTCTGCGGGAGTCTTTTTCGGAACTAACTTTTTCACCTTTTCTTGGATTTTACCAATCTCTTCTTTCAAAGAGCGGTTTTTGAAAAGGGGTCTTTGGTTCCGGGCTGCAAATAAAGGACGACGAGTTTTAAGTGACGTAGAAGGGGCTGAAGGCGTCTCAGGCTCATCAACATCTACAAGGTTAATTTTTGTTAATATTTTTTACACTGTTGTAAAAAATTGAAATTGTTGTAGAATTAATTAGTTGTCCCTCAAAAATGTTAGTACTGTTAATTCACGTTGCAGTAATTAATTAATGAGAAGAATCTGTAGGACCAATTAATTAAATTAATTAGCAGAATAATTATTGAAGGATGAATTTCCAAACCTTCTGCAGGGGCAGCTGTGGTCACAATTTTCTTTCTGACGACCCTTCGTCTCAAAACAACTTGTCCGGTTTTCTTGGAAGCGTCATTATTATCCAACTGCTCCTTACTCTTCCGAAACTCATTGGATTCCACATAAGTGGAAGAGGAACCTTCTTCACCCGCAACAAACGCTGTGAAAATAAACAAATAACACAAACTCCAATTAAAAAAATTCTTCCACACTTTACACACAAAAAACTTTCCAAAACGTTCCAATTCCAAAAAAAAAAATCCGTAGATTTTTCTTCCTATATTAGAAATCACTTTAACTGTCAATTTAAAAAAAATTCGACAAATTGTAACTAAGAAAATTAAATTCTTGATTTTGAAGAATGAATTTTGTAAAAAAATGTGAAGTGTATTTGGACGCTTTACTTGTTTGAAGAAGGGCGATGGCAATTGTGGAGAAAAGGAAGAAGAGAAGAAGCGACTTCATGTTTGTGTTTCAAGTTGGACGTCGCAGTATCAACTGGCGAGGAAATGAATTTCCTCGTCAAAGTTCTTTGGTGGTAAGTGGATCACGAACTCATTTCCCCCAAGGAAGGTTCTCACAAAACACATTGCCCATTTGCATTTCCAATTGCAGTCTGCATTGTGTGCATGCCATAGAAAGGAAAAGAAGAAGAGATGACGAGAAGAAGAAAAGGGCCGAGGAGGTTCAAATCTGACTCTGACTTTGAAAACGACAACGACAGAGGAAATAACACTTGGACGAGTTTTGAGCTTCACTTTGCCATTTGGCTGTTTATCTTGGAGCGTGAGACTCACTCAGAGTCACAGTCAAAAACGAGAATCAGTTTCATCTTCTTTATGAATTCATTAAAGATTGCTGTTGAGGTTGTTGCAGTAAATGCCTCGGCTGCTGTGTGTCTTGACTTGTTCAGATGAGTTCAGATTCAGATTATCCATGTCATCGAAAGCTGTCCGGCCAGTTTACTTTTTGGAACAAAACTTTCATTTCTTTTTGGTTTCGTTTGCACTTTGCGCCTGCAACATTTACATTATCTGCAGCAGATTCGCAATTCATGGCTCAATGGCAAATTTAATGCTAAGTGAACTAAACAACATTACTGAAATCATCAGTCATCATCCTCAGCATCCTTCACCCTCAAACACACCACAAACGACACATCCAGTTTCTCAACTGACGCACCTTACACTTAAATTCAACCTTTGACTCCTTCTTCATTTTACTTTTACACAAACCTCCCAATACTCCCAAACACAACAGACGTGACTTGGCACAGTCCACACTACTAAACCAAATATGAAAACAAAAGTTCATTTCACTTATTTATTTTAACAATGCCCCAACAGAAACACAAAACTCTTCTTTACCATTCCAACATTCTCTTCTTCAATTATTTTAACGTTTTTATTTTGTAATATTTTATTTTCTCCATTATGCATTTCTGTCTTGGATTTTCTCATTCAGTTTTTTCGTTCTCATTTTCTTACATTCAACTTTTACTAATTCCAAATTAATTTAAATAGTAAAACAGGATACATTATTTTGATTTGAGTCTCAAATTGAGACCATTTTGGCCGACGCAATATTTTGTTAAAATCATGATAAACCATTCTATCCCACCCGGACTCATGATAAACATTATTATTATATTGCCACATTAAATTTCTTTTTGATTCTTATTTTTTAAAGACATCGTTTTCTACTTTTCTTCTAATATTTGTTTTTAAAAAAATTTAATTTATTTACCGAGGTATTATTAATTGAGATAATTTTGATTAGAAATAATAAATCCTATTTGGTTAATTCTGGCGTCTCTGGAAGAATTGTTGTAAATATTGTTTATTTTAAATTTATTTCAACTTTAGGTGTTTCCACTTATCCTGCATCTTCTTAACATTAAACATTCATCAGTTTCAGGCTTTCGAAATATTACGTGTCACAAAACATCTTCCTAGTCGGTTATTATTACAAGCATATGAATTTACATTGACCTTGAAATGAATTATGTATTTAACTTATCTGTAAAATCTAAAGAAAATAAAATGAATAGAGAAATAATAGGAATGAAGTAAATTAGTTTAATGTGGTGATTGTATTTTATTTACGATTATTGACAATGTGATAATTTTGTGATGAGTAATAAATAATGATAGTAGCATTTGATAAAGGATGGAAATGGTGTTACGTATTTTTAGCATTTTTTCTGCCCTTTATGCGATTTATTATGCGGAAACATCCAATTATTAATTTCTAAGTTGTAAGTATTTCACATCCGCTGCGCTACCGTTTTGCAACGAGTAAAAGGAAGGTGCATTTATTTGGAGTTATTTTATTTGCTGATTTAATTGTTGAGACGGTCATCGTTCAGATTTCCGTTTGAAAGAAAGTAAGAGCAAAGAAATAGAAAAGAACATTTGGACTTTGTAAAAATTGTTTAAAAAAAGTAAATAAAAATGAGGAAGGTTGTTTTTGTTGTTGTTGCGGTGTACCTGACGAAGTTGGCTTCAACAGAAGAGCTACCACTTCTGTTTTGCATGCAGCCCTCAAGCTTGTCTCTTTCCTTTGCAGTCTTCTTAAGAGGAATACTACGAAGAGGGTGTCTGTGGAGTATGGTTGGGATGAGTTGTAAGATTTGTATTGTGTGTGGTGGAAGTGGATTGTTGCAGTTTGTTGTCCGCACTGTGAAAAGTATGTGACCTGCTAACCCACGGTAGAAAAATGCGTGCAGAAATAAAGAAACCGGTTACCAAAGTCAATTAACTAACAACACTTTACTCACCTTCTTCCACACACCACTACTGCAATTCTTTACAAGTTCAGACTCTGATAGGAAAATAATACAAGAAGATACATCGTTCTTCTGAGATTTTTGTGTTTGGTAGTGTAAGATGATTGTAGTTGTGTAGCTTTCCTGTGATTATGATGATTGATACACAAACACAATAACACAATGCTCATGCAATGTATACGTCCATGCACGCACTCAACAAACATTCCCATTCTTAACAAATAATTATCATTCTCAAATCAGTTTCATTCTCAAAACGATCCAATTGGAATGGGCATGCTGTAAATATTCACCTTCATCATTTTTATTTATTTATTATGGAATGCACTGAAAGGAGTACCGTATAAAACCAACCACGTAGTACATTTCAACATAAATAACCAAATAAAAATTAAAAACAAGTTCAATAATTCTCTTTTCATATTTTAGTTCCGTCTTTCTCTTATTTCCCCAACAGGGTCATTGCTATTCCCTAAAAAGGCAAAATGAAATTAATAATAATACGCATGGATTATGACGTGGTGTAGTCGACAAGGGCGTACCCAGGATTCAGCAATGGGGGATTTAGAGACAGATATCACATTTGTCAATTTGTATTTATTAAATGTTTGCTTAATTATAATATTTTTCCCCAGAAATCTGGGGGGTGGCTCAAGCTCTGTGAATCCATAGGTAAATACGCCCTTGACCGTAGAATCCAATAAACATGCAGTTTAGAGTTTACTGTGCGGAAAAAATTAATTTTAATTCCCGTTTATTCATTTTTCATTCATTTGGAGGTATTTTTTAATTTTTTTACTTCATGATCAAACAGTAATTTCAAAGCGGTTGCAGAAATTCGTAAAGTGTAAAATGTAAACAGTGTCGTATTTTCTTAACATCGTCAATATTTAATTTTGTAGATTTCGTGTTCGTAACTGATTTTAAAATATTTTCTGCAACTGCTATGGATTACATTGAGCAAATTCGCGAAGAAACCTGCGTGTATAAAAAATAGTGGCAATTCTGACTAAAGTTCCTTACAGCTAACTTTTAACTTTGGTTCATTGTTTGGAGTGGATGTTGATTGTTGATAAAAGTGTATAAAAGAATAAATAAATAAAATAAAATATAAAAACTGCAGGGAGGGAGGATGGCGAAGGCGAGACAACGAAAGCAAGAAGGTCACGTTTCACGACAAAGAAGAACGAGTTTACTCCTTCCTGTCTTCCGCCGCGTTGACTGCAATCCCATCACATGACTAATTTACTTTTCCTTCCATCAACACATTAAAACCAACCTTATAGTTTATTTTCACACGACAACTCTTTTAATGCTGTTCAGAGTGAGAGATTTTCATCAATGCAATTATTGTCTTAGGTCTTCCGCTTTTTATTCACTTCGTCCACTTTGTCTTTATCCGTCATCCTTCGTCCACATTTCTTTCCACCCGTTAAAAAACACAATTAATTTTGCATTTCCCCTACAACTACAACTACAGCAAACATTAACCAGTCACTATTGAGTCCCTTTTGAATCAAATCTCGTCACCATAAAACAAATCAACACTCACACAACCAGAACGTCTTTCATTTCAGTCATATCGTTTCAAAATTGTTCTAGTTTTTCTTGGGTAGAAGAATATTTGCAAATCCGGTGATGGTGTCACCGAAAAACTCTGTGGCTTGTTGAAGGCCTTTGAACATTCCCATAATAAAATTACCCGGGGCGGCTAAAATTGCATTTATTGGATTATTTTCCCCGGAATTAAGATTCCCGTTGTTGTTTTTATTGACATTGTTCAAATTGTTGTTTGGTTGAGAAGGCTGGAAAAGCGTCCAGGCGTTTTGTTGGCGTGGCTGTGTAAACAAAGGCTTAGAGGTCGTTGGAAAGGTCAAAACTTCGATTTGATTCGTTTGCACAAGTTTTATATTAGAACGAGTCGGGACAACTGTCGTTGTTGTTGTTGACGTTGTTGTCGTTGGTCTCGGTGTTGTTGTTGAGGTTGTCGTTGTTGGTCTCGGAGTTGTTGTAGTTGTCGTCGTTGTGGTCGGTTTCACGGTTGTCGTTGAGGTAGGAGTCGTCGTCGTTGTAGTCGTCGTTGTTGTTGGTTGGGTGGTTGTCGTAGTTGAGACTGTTGTGGTGGTTGAAGAAGAAGTGGAAGAACTTGGGGCATTGGTGGACGTGAAAATTGTTGTTGGTTGCTGAGTTGTCTCATCTGGGACTTCTTGAAGCAACTCTTGTGTTGTTGGATTTGGGGAAGGGGAGATTGTGGTGGTTGGAAGTGGAAGAACGGTGTTTGTGAGACGACTGGCGTCTGTTGGGTCAACTAACAGCTGTAGAAGTGGAGAGGGCGCTTCCGATGTATTCAAAGCGTTTGCAGTTGCAATGAGTGAAGCAGTAGCATTTTCCTCTGCTTCGGCCGCAACGAAGATTCCACCGATCACGGGCAAAAATGCTGAATTTGTTGCCGACAAATTCGAAGAAGATTCTTCCATCGTTGCGTCCTTCTCCATACTCAACTGAAAATTCGGGAATGTTTACAATTTGTTAAAGTTTTTTCGTGAAGTGAGTAATTTTTATATAGTTTATTTACTAATTTCATCATCAACCAGCTGCAAGTACAACAATCACAAGATTGACAATATCCATGAAAAACAAAATTGAAGTCCATTTTAACATGTGATAAGTAGTGTTGTAGATAACGTGAATAGTTAAAAATTAATTAAGAAGTTTAATTGATCCTTAGATAAATGTGCGTCGTAAATCATTAATTGTTAATGTTTTAGTGAAACGAGTTTTTATCTTATTCGCAATTTCGCACATAATGAATGATTGAATTTGAAAGGATGAAAGAAACAAGCGAAAGGTAAACTCACCATTTCTGAAGACTCCGTTGAATTTGAATTGTCAACAAAAATTGGCTGTAAACTGAAAAACAAAATATGGAATTGTTGTAATTTCTTGTGTAATTAATCACATTATACTTTAAATGTCCATATAAAATTTTAAATTACGGAATTTGTTTATTTTTCCTTCTGTCGATTAGAACGCGTGGAATGGATTCGATTTCTTTTTCATCCGCATCTTCGATTATGTAATTCGGTCTCCTTTTCAAAATTCGCACAAAGTAAGGACTGACTGGCTTCTCTGCATTCAACATTGAAAACAAATGAAATTATGGTAATTAACAAACCTTTTTAACTTTAACTTTTAAAAAACAATAAACTGAACACTTGTTGAATTTGAATGGTAGAAAATGGAAACTTGAGAATGAAATGAATTTAACGAACCAACAGGTCTGGGTCCAAGTTTAACTTTTAGATTTTTATGAAGATTGGCACTGAGATCAATTTCTCTGGAAAGGACATGAGTGAGAAAAAGAAAGTAAAGAACTGCGACGCCAGAACAAACCCCGAAAACGTTTGTTTTCATTTTGTCTCCGGAGGAAAATCCTGAATTTGAATATTTGGGAAATAATGAGAAGGTGACTGAAGAGAAGGTTTGAGAGGGTCCCTCATGCCATTTTCTTTTGTGCAATCTGTGAATTAATAAATCCTTTCTAATTTTTGTTCTTTATTTCTTAGGAATTGTCTGAAAACGATAATTGTTGTCTGTGGGGCTTAAAGTTAAGTGACTGTTGCTGCTGGCACTCGTGAAGAATGTGAGTAATGCATTCGCTGAGAAAGACGTGTGTGAGACTGGTGTGAGAAAATGAACAAACTGTGAACCAGTGCCTAACTAAGTGCAACTTGAAGCCTTCGTTAATAATACTAACGTAAGTTGAATTGAGCAGAAAATTAATCAAAGCAGTGAATGTTAAATGTGAAAAGAATTGTTGTGTGTTTCATATTTGAGTGAATGATTTCATAGTTGTGTTTAGTTGAGTGTGTGAGTGGTTGTGTTTTGTGTGTAGTGATGAATGAATGAATTTCTGCTTGTTTCGTTCGCCTTGGTTTTCAAGAAACAACGAAGCAAAGCAACGCAGTCTGTCTGATTGAACATTGACCATTATTTGAACATTATTTCTAACATGAAACATAACATGAGATTGCCCCATTCGAGAAAATAGAACTAACATCAATCTTTTATTTTTTACTCCACTCGTCGTAATAATTCATAGAGTAAACTGTAGTAACTTTTCTTTATCTTGTTGCTTTATTATTGCCGTGCCGTGAGTGGCTTATCTCTCAATTCTCTGTCTTGTATTGTAGTAGAAGAGAATTGTTCTGCGTAGGGAATTTGCATTGGCAGCTGAAACGAAGCAGAAGCTGAGCCTGAAAGATTTGTGAAAGAGCGTGCGAAAGTGTTGTTTTATTTTCAGTCGAATAATTTCACTTTCATCATCGCTTCTTTGCACACATTTCAACCACCACAGCAGCCCAGAGAGCCTCCAAGTCTCCTACAACACTTTTCTTGTTTTCTGTGGCAGTTCTTGTGGCTGACATAGTCTAGGAGGCTTTGGTGTTGTTGTGGCAGGGGTCGAGTCTTTGATTGTTGTGTGATTAAAAAATTATTTCTTCTTGTCCACTTGACGTAACCCTCGCGTCCCCTGCTCTTCGTAATTCCTCCATTTCTTTTTGTAGTCCACATTCCACACATGCAATGCGTATTGTGCAGTTGCGTTCAACTTGAGCGTGTCTCCTGCCTCCGTTTGTTTGTTTGCTGTGTGAGATAATTCTATCAGTTTCTTTTAATTGACACCTTTCCAAAGGACATTGCTACCATTCCTCTCCTTGTTATTCTTATATTCTTAATGGGAATTAAAGTGGTTGCAGTTCAGAATGAATGCATTGGCCAAAGGCTGCAGCCTTTACCTTTATGGTTCACACCTTTAATTGTCTCTACACGACCCAATTACTCACAAGTCAATCCTTAATTGCCACAATAGTTAACTACACCAATTGCATATACCGCGTCGTTGTTGGTGCAATGTCAATACTCAATACTTATCTTAATTATCTGAACATACAACGGTTTCCTCAAACCTTCTTAACTCTCTTAACTCTCTTAACTGTCTCAACAGAACGCTGCTGCGTTTCTTACACTTCACTGATTCATTTGGGAAATTGCAAATTTATTTCATGTAATTAACAGTTCGTATCAGCTGCAGTTATTTCTCTTTCGTATATCAACTCTTGTATGATATTGGCCAAGAGTGTTAGGGATTATTAATTAATCATAATTAATAATTAAAATTTTGTTTCTTATTTTTTCTATTGGGTGCATTGCTCAAGTTAGTTTTACGACGATTTTATTTTATGAAACACATTTTAAGAAATGTACAGATTTTATTTGTTTTTGATTGAGGTACTTTTGGGTACCTATAAAATAAATAAATGTGTGGACATAAAGAAGTTGTTAAGCGTTAACAAATGAATAATAATAGTTTAATTTTATGTGCAGTTAAGAATTAATAAAAAAGTGAATGAAATGAAATCATTTCCTGTTGTAGAATTGCAATGAGATTTGAAAAGAGAGCAAAGCGAGGCAAACAGGCAGAGAGAGAGAGAATTGGCTTGAGGTACATTTACGATTACATTTACAATGCTCGTTTTGTACTAACTTATTACATTACAACTTAGTTTTATTTTATTATCTCAGCCTCCTATCATCTTGCTTTATCTCTTCCCATCTCGCATACCTTTGCTTTACATTCCATATCTCTTCTAGGAATTATAGAACACACTTAAACACTTCTAGAGCTTATTCTTACTATGTTTCTTTACATATTACATGCAATAATAGTCGTGTGTAGCGTAAAAGCAAAAACGTATGCGGATTTCAGTCAACTTTGAAATGTTTAAGCAAATGTTGAGAGAGACAGCAAAAAATTAATCCTTGTTATGTTAGAAATTCCTGTAAAGTTTGACTAATTTTAAAAGGAAATGAAGGATTTAAATCTTCTAGCATTTCGAGAATTCATTTTATTAACATGGATGTACATGAGACCCGGAACTTGGATGAATTAGTTGAACTAGAAACATTGTAAAATTGCATTAACAGCATGCGTGGTTCCGGTTAGCTGTTTAGTGTCTCTGCCATTCTAATAATCATCAAACATGTAAAACTGTTAGAGTTAGGGAATATATATATAGAGAGAGGGGGGGGGGGTGGGGGGGGGGGTGTATTGTGGTATTGTGGCTATTTTATAGCCGAAAAAGGGAAAGTGCTTAAGGACTTGTTATTTGTTAAAGAGGGGTTAAATTGTGTAAAAAAGTGTAAAGCTTGGCTTGGAGATTGGAAGGGGCTGTTGTGTTTTTGTGTTTGGAGTGGTGAATTAAATGTTTGCAATTAAATGGAAATGACGACTGCTTCTGTGTTTGGTGTGTGTGTATGGATGTTATATGGATGTTGTATGGATGGTATATGGATGGTGGACTGGGTTGGATAAGAATGGCTGGTGGTGGACAGAGCGGAGTGGTTGGAGGATATTTTGAGTAATGAATGCAAAAAGAAGAAGAAGGTGCTTGAGATGAACGCAGAAGGGTTATAAGATTTGGAAGATTTAGTTGTTGGAAGAGTGAAGAGATGTGTTTAAGTATGTGAGTGTGTTAGTGTTGAGAATGGAGAAGTGGTATATGGGCTGGGAGGGAGGTATTTGCTTCAGGTATATCCCATCCATGCATCCCAACTTAACTTATAACTGCAGGTACTTCAACGTAAACAGCTGTCCTAGATTACACCAGAGCAGGCCACAGAGCCACACACAACCAAACCAGCTTCCAAACTATCAGACTTCAAATCTTCATCCCTAACAAACAATTCTCTCCTCTTTCTATTCACACCAAATCAAACATACATCTAATACCTTCAACAAATCCACATGAAAGCTTCCTTTCAAAAACTAGACCTATGTACATTTAGTGATATCATTCATTCCTATTATGTTATCATTAAAAATGAAATTTAGAATTATTTATATTTACAAAATTAAATGTCATGGCTTAAATAGTATATCCATGAACAAGGGCGTATCTTTAATCTCCCCCTCACAAGTAATAGGAAAAAGTAGGATGTTTGACCAAAATGCTCATTTCTTTCATCTGAGCGTCCAAACCTCTAGAGCCCCTTATTTGTAAATCCTAGATACGTCCTTGTCCATGGAAATGTCCTTTTAGATCCTTATTATGTTTATTTCTAATTAAGTAAATATGTTTGAACATTCCAGTTGTGAGATGTGCATTTACCAAAAGAATATTTTCATTTCTAAATACGATTGTAGATTTAACAAAAAATGCAATAAGGGGGGGGGGGGGGTTCATTCAATAAGGGGGTGGTGTAATTTAACTAATTTCTTTGAGATTGAGAAGGATGAGTTGGAGATATTTTTGGTGGTTACATATCTGAGATGTGTTTTTTGAGCGTGTTTGGTTGCGTAGAAGAAGAAATGAGATGTGGAAAGTGTGTGTGTCTTCTGTGTATGTCGTGAATGTATGAATATGAAAATGACGCTGATGGTTGGTGATGTTTGTTGTAGGACAGGACTTATTGGAGACGTCGTAGTTAGTTGTTGGAAGAGTTGTGGTAGTGGAGCGTTTGGAGACGTACGTAAGAAGTAAATAGGAAGATCGCCTTTGCCTTTGTGATTTGTTGGTGGTGGCTGTGTACTGTGGGACAAGAAGAGTGCTCTTCGAGTACTAGAAGAGTTGCTTCGCAAGACTTGTCCTGCCTGCGATATTGGTTGGTTATAAGAAGAAGAAGTGTCTACGAATATGTGTGTTAAGAATAAGAGTTAGGTGAAGAATGAATATGGTTATGCATTGCGAATAAGCGTTTAGAATAAGCTTGGTGGTTAGGAATGGCAGTGGTGTGAGTGTTGTGAGTAAGTGTGGTGTGTTGTTGTTGTGAAGGAGAACAGGATGTGCTTTGCATCCTTCTCAGTTGATGATGATGATGTGATGTCTGATGTTCTTTTACAACTTCTACGCTTTGTCTGTTCTTCTGTTCTTGGGCTCTCGAATGGTCTTTGAGTCTTCGCCTGTATTCTCAGCCTCTTTGCTCTGCTCTTTGCACTGCACTCCCATCCAAACCAAATCCAAAGCTCTTACGTAGTTGCTTGCAAATCACCATTCACCATTCAGTCTTCACATCCTTCTTACTTCGAACCAGCTCCTTCTTCTGCAACACAATTACAAATACCAATCTTCATCTCATCACCCAACAACATCCAAAACCAACAACCAAAGTCAATCCTTCCTCCTCGTCTGCAACACCAAACACATCCCTACTCTTCTTCTTCCCTAACTATTCTTCTCCCAGTCTCCAACTACAAAAAATCTTTCTAAATTATTTTCCAGTGTTTCCCAAAGAATTCTTGCCATTTTTTGAATGGTGAATATTTTTTGGAGCGAGGGGAGTGACGTCAGTTTGGAGAGTGTTGAAGTTGTGTTGTTGTGGCTGTGCTGTGTTGTGGCTGTGGGTGAGAGAGTGCAGAGAGAATGTCTGCAACTGCAACTGAATCAGGAATTCATTGAGAGGATCCGGGATCCAATGTCAACCTTTAACTGACCCCAATCCACAATCAACACAACACAATACCCAATCCAACATCAAACACACAACAAATATCAAGTACAAAATTATTCCCGTTCTCTTCTTTTTCTTTTCGTTCGACTTTTTTATTTATTTTTTGTGTTTTGTTATGTGCTAAATTTGCATTGTTTTTTTAGATAGGATGGAAACAGGAGGGACGACGACAAGTGAAAGTAGTACGACCAAAAAGGTGACACAAGACTCGGAGGATTCTTCTTATGACTCCGATTGTGAAGTTTCTGACGGAACAACGCACTACGATGTCAGTAGAACTGTTTCCGATACACTGGGACAAGAATTCGCAGAATATGTCACACTCGAGTCACACAATGGACACAACGCACAATCCGTAATTATGAATTCAGTTTTATTCATTGGTTAAGTTAGTTATTTGAAAGTGGGAAGGAGAAGTAAATGAATGAAGTGATTTTGAATTGTGTAGATTGAGGACTCTGATTATTTGTCCCGTTTGGAGTTTGCAAAGAAGTTGGGATACACGGAGTCGCAAGTAAAAATCGCATTGAGTAAATTGGGTCCTTCCCCTCCCCAAAATGAGTTGCTGAATGAACTGATTCTTCTCGACTCGTCGTCCAACAGTCCCAGCAATTACGAGGAACCCACCGCAACTGCTCCTCAAGCCAAATCTCTCAGACACATCGTCATCGATGGCTCCAACGTCGCTATGAGGTTCATAAAAAATTCCTCTTCTTCACTTTTCTTTATTTTCATCAGTTTTATATATCGGACTTGTTTTAATTTTTATTATTGTTCGTTTTGATTTCAGTCATGGGAATAACAAATTATTTTCGTGTCGGGGAATCCAATTGTCAGTTGACTACTTCAAGTCACGAGGTCACAAGGATATCACAGTCTTTGTCCCACTTTACCGTAAAGAGACTCCCAAGCCCGATGACCCCGTTGCAGGTACAACCCATAATGTAAAACTTAAGCTGAAATAATTTAATAAGAGAAATGAAAGGACGGGAATAAAATGAGAAAAATTTATTTTTAGACCAAGAGATTTTACACGAGTTAGAGAAGACGGGTATTTTAGTTTACACGCCGTCACGTCAAGTGAACAACCGAAGGCTGATCTGCTACGATGACAGATACGTCTTGAAATTAGCAGTTGACGTGGATGGCATCGTCGTGTCCAACGACAACTACCGAGACTTGACTGTCGAGAGTGGAGACTTCAAAAGAATCATCGAAGAAAGAATACTCATGTACTCTTTCGTCAACGACAGGTAAATATTCCTCAACTATTCCTCAACTATTTCAATTCATTCGTAAGCACATTTTTCTATTTCATTCATTTTAAACTATTTTCGTCCTTTTATTTATACTTGTCCCCATTTCGATTTTATTTTCATATTTCTATTAATTTAAAAAATATTTCTGTAAATTAAATTTTTGGGGAATTTATTTTTATATGAATAATTTGCCTACATGTACTTATTGTATGAAATTAATTATTTGATTTGTGATTTTTAGATTTATGCCTCCAGAGGATCCATTAGGTCGTAATGGTCCGACACTGGATCAGTTTTTGTCGACGACTCCGATTACGACGGCACCTCCTTGTCCGTACGGTCGAAAATGTACGTATGGACAGAAGTGCAAATATTATCACGTGACTCAGCAAAAGTCCATCACGGAGACTCTCCGAAAAGCAGCAGCAGCGAAAACGCAGTCAGTGCCAATTTCCAAGTCGCAGCAGCCGCAGCCACTTCCCATTTGTAGAACGAAATCTGCTTTGGTGCCTATGGAGTCTTCGGGTGGAGGGGGATGCGGCAGCGGCAGTTCTTCCTCTTTGTCCTCCATCACAGCCTCCGGTAGTTCGTCAGCTGGTATTGGCGGTCCTCCGAACCCCCACCGGAAGTTGCAACGGCAGTTAAGCATAAACCCTGTGAGCGACCCGCGGATAAATTACTTGACGCCTTTTCCTGGAAATCCAGGGTTGGGAGAAGTGTGGTCTCCGCCGGACGACTCCCGCATGAGAATGTTTTACCACCTGAGTGCAATTTTTCCAGAAGGGCAAGTTCGTCACGTGATGAGTTTGTACCCGGAGGAAAACGACCCCGGCTTCATTTGCAGAGCCATCGTTAACATTTTTAAATGAACAATCAAATACACATTTAAAACTTTAAATAAATCAATGAAATATCAAATAGAGAAATAAATGTTAAATATTCTTCAGTTTTTGTTTAGCGCACAGAAATGTTAATGTTACTGTCCGCAATTTCGATTTGCGCATGCGTCGTAAATGTTGTGTAACTGCTCATGCAGTAATTTAATAAAGTATTTTATTTTCAACTTTCAATAATTAAACCCGAATCTCTAATTATTTATAAACACTTAATAACATCAATGCACTACAAATATGCGACTAATAAATAATATGCATCCCCATTTGCCATTATGTTGCAAAAATATTTAGAAAATGGAACTCATTACGAACAAGTTACAATATAATTTATTTAATTTAATATTGGCATTTATTTGATTTGTGCTGAGCCGGTCATGTATTTATTTGTTACAATAATTAATTATTGTTTGAATTGTATAAGCTGCAACAATTAAAAGCAACTGACTGTACCACTATTAAAAGTATTGCCTACAATTTTAACCATCACTAATCTAATTCTAATATTATTACAAGATTACGACTGACTGACCATCGTATAGCAGTTTAGCCATCGTCGCTGCTCCAACCTCCAAGTATATTATAGCTTTAATTTGTAAATGCAATAGTTCGTTTGGTACTTTTTGTTAGTACTGGTAAATACAGTATTTAAATACTTAAACAGTATATCAACAAAAAACAGACCGATTGGAGTATCAATTTGTAAACAAGTAAAAATAATAATATTCGTATGTACTTTACTTACTATATAATTAATAATTTACAATTAGTAAGCAAGTTAACAATCATTGTTTTGAAAAATTGCGCATAGCGCTACACTCTTTTCACACAATTACACATTCATTGGAATAATTTAATATAAAATTTCATAGAAATCATTGCGTACCAATTTAGTAATAGTAATCAAATCATTTAAAGCGAACAAAGCTGAATATTTAATAAAGAAAATTCATAAGAGGATTCTCTAAAAAATTGTTCTGTTTTTATACATTTTTTTAAACTCTTTCATTGCTAATTGTATTTGGAATTGGAATACTTATTTAGGTAAAATTTATGGTACTGTTAATAATAATATTAATTGTTCGTATTCGATATACCGTTAATATCATCTTGTTTCAAAGCATTGCACGTACAACTGCTTTCCCTTTAGCTACTACCTACAGTTTATTCTATTGGCAACACGGCTTGTCATACTTGTCAATTAATTGCTAATTAAGTATTATTTATAAGAATATGAGGAACGTACTTAGCGTTTCAGATCTGATTGGCTTGTGGGTTTAAGTTTCTAAGTAGAGGTCAGGAACATCTAAAAGTTAATCAGTGACAATAAATCTACACCGCGACGCGAAGTCATTTATGAAAGAATCGCAGATCAGGGCGGCTCGTGTTTCCTCCACTTTTTTTGCACTCACAAACAACAAACAACTTTCAACAACACTCGTCAAAAACCAAAACACATTTGTCCATCAACAATCAAACGAAGGCGAAGAAGAGGAAGGATGGCTTGAATATTTTTAAGATCTGATGAAGAATCCTGCGACAAGCAGAAGGTAAATCAGAAGAAGGAAGTCAATGCCCGACACTCCCATGAAGATTTGCGTTTGTTGGTTTTCATCCTTGTCACCCTTGTCATATATTTCCGTGGACAGGAAACATCCCAAAGCACCCGCAATCGCCAACAGCACGAAAAAGTTGATGAAAACGTAAAGACGTGCTGTCGCATGCCCCGCCTACAAAATTAAAAAACACAAAAATTAGAAAATTCTAATTGAAATAAATAGATTGGAAAAAGTAGACAAAAGAAAATACTTTGAAGGATGCGCAGAGGAGGAGGAGGATGCTGGTGAAACATTGCAAAACCCCGGCTCCAAGTACAGCTCCGGAACACCACAGTTTGATACGAAGGTCTTTGTTGGGATCAATTCGGGTCACTTCATTCCCTCCAATCTGATCCCAAATGTTTCCTGCAGACTGCAACAGTCGCTTGTCCACCCGGTCCTGCAACTCCATCGTACTGTTCAACAACCATCCGCTCACCGCAATAACTCCCAAAGACACAATCTGACAAGAAAATTATATTTATTAGAATTATTTCCGGGGGAGCAGCCAAAGTGTAACAGGTGACTTGTTGTTGTTAAACAAAAGAAAAGTTTTCTTACGATGGAAACAATTGCAGCGAGTCGAGCTCCGGTCGTCAGTCCCATACAACAAGGAAACGCCATCTCAAAATGTTGTCAATACAAATAAAATCCACACGTCAAATAAACCGAATTTTTCGAAAACAAACTTTCGTTTCTTCCAGTCGTCTCGTAGAAAATAATTCCTGTATATCCTGACTGAATACAATGATCTCACACTATTACACCTGAATGCTGTGAATACCCGGAAAATGAATAATTCAGAAGGTAATGCACAGAAATAATAAAACGGTTTGCTGCCCTGTTTAGAGCAACGGCCAGTTGCTAGTCCTAGTTCCTTCAAAACTTCATACACCCGAACCCGAACCGATTGACCGAGCAAAACTGAAGCCAAAACAAGAGAACTAAGAAAGAGAAGTATGAATTGAATGGAAGTTTGATGTGGAACATGTAGCCCGCAAATAACATCACATCGGAAAAGGGAGTGAGCGAGCCTTCACTCTGCACACAAGATAAATATTTGACTTTAGACGCGGACGCGAGTGAATGATTCATAAACCCACGCCAGAGACCGGATTTAGATTTATTTAGTTCAGCACACAAAATACACTTTTTTGTCACAAGAATACTTACCTTAGTTTATAGTTATCTTTTCATTTTGCATAACATTTTCATCGTGTGCTAATATTTCAGAATAATATTTTAAAAGTCTCTTTGAATGATAAACTTTTAAAACAAACCAAACATAAAGATGGGAATTTAAGTCAGGCCAAACTTGTTGGACAGACAGACTTTCATAAATAAATGGATTCGCATGAAGCCCACACAAGTTTGGCACTTAAATAGCCCATTCGAAATCCTAGATACGCTCTTGAAAGGCACAAATTAAATTAATTTCCAAAAGATGCGCTAAGGGGAAAATTACAATTAATTTTCATAAGATGCACTAATGGAAAAGTTACAATTAATTTTCATAAGATGCGCTGAAGAATAAATTAAAATTAATTTCCAGAAGATGCGCTTAAGGGATAAATTAAAATTAATTTCCAGAAGATGCGCTTAAGGGATAAATTAAAATTAATTTTCAATAGATGAGCTAAAGGAAAAATTAAAATTAATTTTTATAAGATGCGTTAAATTAAAAATAATGCCCACAAGATGCGCTATTGGAAAAATTAAAATTAATTTTTATAAGATTCGCTAAATTAAAAATAATGCCCAGAAGATGCGCTATTGGAAAAATTAAAATTAATTTTTATAAGATGCGCTAAATTAAAAATAATGCCCAGAAGATGCGCTATAGGAAAAATTAAAGTAATTTTTATAAGATGTGCTTAATTAAAAATAATGTCCAAAAGATGGCTGTTGGAAAAATTAAAATTAATTTCCATAAATAAATTAAATTTGAAATGGATTTTTAGCAAATGCTGTAAAGGAAAATAGTAAAGTAATTCCCAATGTGCGATTAATTTAAATTGCCAAAATTAAATTAAATTTAGATATTTTATTATATTATTTTAGCTGCTTCATTACATCACAACATGCACATTTAAATAATGAAGTCAATCCATTTTCTTCGTTTGTAGACATTCGCAGGGAAAGCATTTTCTTCTTTTTGCACAGGTAGTAAATAAAATTTTTGTTGGCAGCACTTTTAATTTCGTCTCGTAATAAAAACTTGAGGTATAATTTCAGCTTCAGCTATAAATCTTTTAATTGTCTCCTTTTGATACCATGAATGAGTGCATGAACGATATAAGGCATTATGACGAAAACAAAATTTCAGTGAATCTCAATTTTTTTATGGTCTAGATTTGTGTTATTCGAGTGACTGAACTCACTGAACTACTGACAGGCGCGTAACTAGGATTGCCATTTGGTAGGGTCACAAAAAGTTTGGGGGGGTCACAAAGTGTAAAAAATTGGTTTTTTTGCGGCCTTCGGCCGCAAATAACCTATTTTTTGCTCAATTTGGGGGGGTCACGGGCACCCCAGGACCCCCCTAGTTACGCCCTTGACTACTGAACCCAATAATTATGATAATTCTGAAAACTCTGAATCGTGTAAGAAGAAAAAGTTTTGTGGATAGAATGGTGAATCCGGTGTCTGGTGCTAAAGAGTTGTTATTGGTAAGAAGCGCATGCGTTTGTTTGTGCTGAATATCTCACTGCGTAGTGCGGAGCATTATGAGAATGATTAGATTATTTATAGTTCTGGAAAAATTGCAATATTGCAAGATATATTGCAAAATGTTGTATGCAAAAAAATATTTTTGTTATGAAAATGAAAGTAGTGGAGGTAGGACAATTTGAGTTTTGATTGTTTTATTTTCCGCCTTTGAAAACGCGTTGAAGAGCGGACTTGAGACTGAGGAATTGTTTGTTTTTTTTTTCTCTACACATTGACACGATATTTCAAAGGAACGACAATTAAATAAAAAACGTGAATGGTTCATTCTGGAATACTTTAATTTATTTTATAACATAATTATTATTTTATGCGAGATCCACCCATTCATTTCATTTCTCCATTTCCACATTTCTTCCTCCATGTTTCCACATCACTTCAGATCCAGAAGGGAGTCCAGTTCTTTGTCATCCAACGCCTTCGCTCCTGGACCGCCAACCACCTAAACATTTCACTTCTAATCATCAAATACAAGTCAAACAATTATGTCAATTTCGTCAACACAAGTCCGCAACAACAAAAGCAACAACAACACCAAAAGTTAAAAAGTCAAGTCCAACCACAAGTCTAAATTCTACCTACAAATAATTGAAATAATAAACCGAAATAAAAAGTGAGAAATGCGTCACCTCAAAAGATTTGAGTTCTTCGTTCAGCTCCTGTTCTAGAGCTGCGTCTTCTTCGTCCGTGTCGATGCTGTCACGCTTCTTTTTCGGCTCGTCTTTAAAAATAATTATTCCATGTACATTTCCTTCCTCTTAATTTAAATTGTCACTTTTTTTACATATTTTTACGTATTTTACCATCGCTCATGGATTCTTTCAGGAGAGAAACTCGATAGAAATAATTTCGCCAAAAATTTTCTTCAGATATCACCTGAAAAATAAATTCCAAATATGTCCGTTTCATTTGCGCTTAAAAAATTGAATTAATCGGGAAATGTTTCGAGATTTGTTAATTTGAGATGAACCTTAGGAACGAGTTGATATCTCATGTCCTCCAAATTTGGGTCGTCTTTGAGAATGGCCTTAGCGATGGGAGCCATTTCTTCATAATCCCATTGGAATACCACACCCGTCGGTGGACTTCGCACAAAATTCCTTCGGTCCTAAAATGTTTTCAAGGCATGTCACATACAGGATTGCAATAAAAATATTTTACACGTCGATATTTTCTTATTTCTTAGGCTGAATGAATATTTACAGTGGAAAGTGATAGAACTTCTTCTTTAAGAGCTTCTTCTTTGGGGTGGCCGACCCAAGGAGCCAAAGCTTCTCCCTTGCCCCCCTTGGATTTTAAAAATGACTCGTGTTCTCTCTGGAACTCTCCAAGAATGCTCTGCTTTAAAAACAAACAGAAACAAACAAACGTGAAAATTCGTTTTTCTTATGAGGACCGGACTGAAATGAATTTGAAGGTGCATGAATATTTTGCTTACGGTTTCTTTAATTTTTTGTCCAGCGCCTTTGATTGTCGAGAATATGGAAGTCCCGAAGCTTTTAATTTTCTCCAGCCCAGCGGTATGGGCGCCAGCAGCTGTGGCCGCTTCTCCTTCATCCTCGCTGACTTTCTGCAATTTTTTCCTCTACAGTTAAATAATTAAGTAATTAACTTCAAATAAAAATATGAGAGACTTACTTGGTTGTCCGAATCCGCCCCACCCGTTGCACTGGAAGCGTCTGAACCCTTGTCCGGAGTAATGTTCCCTTTCTCTTCTTTCGTATCCCCTCCCCCGCCCCCACTACCAACCTCTGCAACTACCACTCCTGCACCACTCTCGTCCTTTACAGCTGCTTTACCTCCTCCCAACCAGGATGGAATGTGATTTCGCACAGAAGTCAATACGCTGCTCACATTACACAAAATATAAAAACAAACGTTAACGAAAAAACAAAACGTTCAAAAAAAGTAACAGAAAAGAAAAGAATGATGAAAAGAAGAGATGAAATAACATGAAAATTTGGAACTGAATAAAATTGAAGTATAAATAAATAAAGAAAGAATGATGAATGCAGGAATATTTGTTACTTGCCTTGTTGAAATAAAAGTGAGAATGAGAAAATGGGATTTTGAATATTTTGAAATGTTTTTACCAAAGTGCCAATGATATTCATGAAAGTGTGAAAATGAAGAAAATGGATTTTATTGACCTTTCCTGTGGTTGTTGTGTTTCTTCCTGAGATGTGGGAGTAGCAGCTGTGGCTGGGGAATTATTTTGATCTTCTCCAGCATTGGAAGTATTTGTGGCAGCCTCATCAGGTGGTGGCTGTTGATTTTTCTTGCCACCAATGAGCCCCCCAAGTTGGGAGGTCAATCCGGACAGCATTTCTCTATTTTGTTATTTACAGAATCTTTTTGGTTTTCTTGTTGTCCAGTCACTTCCTTCACGTCACTCTCTCGGATGACCAATGACTGAATTTCTTCCAGATTTCCCAAATGTCCAGCAAGCAGATTTTCCAGAGACTATTATTTTCCTATCGTAGATCGTCGTCGTGTCGTGGTGTGGTCTTCTTCTATCCAATTTGTTTCTTTCGTGTCGGGGATCCTCCCTATCGATCGATAAGTAAGAGAATCCGAAATCCGATTCTTCCTCCCCAACTTTTCTTCTCTCCAATCCAATCCAACTCACACTCAAATCAAAACAAACCACAGATGGCGCCAATCACCTCTTACGTAACATTAAATAACATTCCGTCATTAAACCATTAATTAACCCTTTCTTCTCCTTTTATTGCCACACGTCCACGTCAATCGCCGCATTCCTTCTTTCTTTTCATCAGTCCCCTGCAAACACTTCCAACAACAAAGAATGTTTGATGCATTCATCAATGACGTCACCCGCATTTCAGTTTTTATGCCTTTTCATGCAATCGCTAATGTGTTTTCATATTATTTTATTATGGAGAATATTATAATGAAAGAAAGAATAAAATGATGAAATGTTCGAGAAGTTTTGTGTAAGTTTTTGTGAACACGATCAACGCCATTTTTAATTGCAACACAATGAATAGAAACAAATTTGAAATAATCGTAAAAATATCTCTTTTACATGGCAAAAAGAATTGTGTGGGAATTCAGGAGTTTTCTTCATTTCCGTCTCAACAACACTTTTCTTTTTCCTCGCTCCTTTCTTCCTCTCGACAACGACGACTGACGGAGGACGAAGATAACTTTTCTTTTTCGTGAACCAAACTCTCGTCAACTCTTTCTGTCTGCTCTGTTTACAATAATAATTATAGTATTTGTATTTTATGCCTAAATATTTAATTGTTGCTTTGTTTTCTTTCGTTCTTCTTTTTCAATTCTTTCTTTTCGTTTTAGATGTTTGGATTGTTGTTTGTTTTGGGTTTGGGACTTCGAATGTAAATTCTACCAACTTCTGAATTTGTTGACTAAAGACATTCACTCATGAGGAAATATATTATAAATTATAGTTAAGTCGTTAATGAACCCAATGTCGTCCATGTCCAAGGACAGCTGCAGCAGGAGGCGTTGCTTGGTGGTGCACCACTCCGGAGGATGACATTCCTACCGGGTAGTCGGGCGGGGGCTGAACTTGTAATTGACCTACACTCGTCGTCGTTGGAGTCACATCTGAAAACAAATAAGAAATGTTTCTTGTGAATAATTTTCTTGTTAAACAAAAATGACAAAATAAATGAATTGAAACTGACTGTTGTGTAAATGATTGACCCCAGCGAAATTAAAGTCAATGTCTCCTCCCAAGTTGAGCTCGTTTTGAAGGACTTGCTCGACGTCGCAATCAAATTGACCCAGTTGCTCCAAATTGAAATCCAACTCGGTCTGTGACGGTTGCTGCTGCTGTGAAGGAGGAGGAGTTGGCTGTTGATGAAGCTTTTCTTGTTGCAGGTAATTGAAATAGTCCGGTGGATCCTTCAAATAAAATTTTTAAATTTTAGTTCTCAATTCATCCCCTGGAGGAAGTTTATTTTTAGAATTGTTTGTGAATTGAATATTGGCAGTTACCTCTCGCCTTTGTGTATTGTTAGAATTGGAGTTAGAATTATTAGTTGTGAAGTTGAATGGGAGGAAGGATGGAGAGACGACTCCGAATTCTGTGAAACAATCACTTGAGTTGAGCTTCATGGTATTGGCGAGACTTCCGGCCAGTTGGTCCGTTGCGAATCTGTCAATCGCACTAGCAGCAGCACCATTTCCGCCGTTGTTTCCAGCTGAGTTGTTGCTGTAGGAATTGTGATTGTTGAACGGAGGAAGGTTGTTGTAGTCCATACTGCTCCATGGCGACATCGGCGGAACTTGATTGTCATGGAGGTCCACCCCACTCTCCGACACACATAAAATCGGACTCAGACGACCGCAACTAGAAGCGTTCGAAGATGCTCGGGGACGAAAATCCGGAGACAACTGAAAGTTCAACGGAACCTGAAAATTAAGAAAAAGGAAGAAATTAATTCACTGAAAATATTTTAGATGACTTTTCGAAAAAGAGTGAGGGATCTGTTTACTACTTGTGGAGAATCCGGGTAGACGTCGAGTCCCTCGTTGATGGAGGAAGAAGGACTCGGAGTGTCCAGCAACGTCGTTCCATTTCTCATCGCTTCAATTTTCTTTCTGATTCGACCACGCTTCTTTTCGTATTTACTCGTTTCCATGCTAGTTGCCCGCCGACGAGCCGCTTTTCCAGGCTTCGCGTCCGGATTCAGCATCCACCACGAAGACTTCCCCGTCCCTTCGTTTTGCACTCGCATGAAACGATTGTGCAGAGATAAATTATGACGAATCGAATTCTGAAAGTGAAAACATAATTTTAATAAATTTTACTAATTATGAAAATTGTAATTTCCTTATTCATGTTTTTATATTTAGCGGAAATTGGTTGTTTGATGTTTGATGGAAGGAACTGCGGAGAAAATGAAGTCTGCGGTGTTTGATTTTGATGAATTAAGAAGATGGAATTAACTAAGAGATAATTAATAACCCGGGAATTAAAATGAGACGATGCAGCTTTAATTTTTTGTGTTTTTGAGGTTGGAGGAGAGATTGATGATTATCTCACATCACATCACAATCCCATCATCACAGCCACCACAAAACCACAATCTTCCCGAGTTTTAACTTTAACGGGAGGAAAATGAAAAGTGATTGAAGAAAGGAAGGAGATGAATATGGGATGTGATAAATGATGCGCAAAGATGAATTAAGAGGCAGAGACACGTTCGACTAAATTGTAATGAGATGATGATCAATCTCACAGGCGAAACAAAGACATCTCTTCCATCCCGGCTCTTTGTCTCTGCCTCCCTTCTTCCCCTCTTCCCCTTCTTCCTCCTTTATTTCCATTCATTTTATTAATCCGTGGAGATAATCTCTCTCTAATCATCTTTGATGATAAAATAATGAGCGGTAATTAGAACTGCGACTCTGGAAAATCAAGTTAGAGCCTCCGTCGTCGGTTTATGAAGATTGTTGTGATTTTGTGTTGATGAGGAATTTAAGTGATGGAATGAGGATGAATTGCTCATTCATGAAATAATAATCAAGTCATAAAGATGTGACGTAAAACTGCAATTTATTTTCTGTCCTCACTCCCTGTCTCACTAGAAATTCATCCATGCTCCATAAGAAAGGTTTCAATTCATCCCGGGCCGGGGTTCAATGAATTGCCATAAAGCGGATTTGTGTTCTAAGTTCTAGGAAAGGTATTTCGGTTTGACTTGTTTACTTGTGAGATGAGTAATGAGAATGCGAGACACTCTCGCCATCAAACCCCAATTTGTCTTTATTAAAGAAAACCACCGTTATTCCAAAACACAAAGCAGAAAAGATAAAGTCTTTCTCCCTTCTTCCAAAGCAAAAGCCCGAAGAAAAGCTAAAAAATGAAAAGTATGCCATTCGGGAGGGATATTGTGTTGTGGAGAGAAGGCTGGAGGTTCTACAGACAGACGGAAGAAGAGAAAGAGACGACGACAGAACAGACGAGACGAGAAGAAGGTAAAAAGTTTCTTTTGCGGGAGGAAAATACTTTTGTTCATTTCTTCCTTCTTCTCAACCGAAATGGAATCAGAATCAGAGTCGTGGAATATTTCTGGTTGTTTGCTGAAGAATGGTTATTGGGGAAGAAGAAGAATATTGGCGAAGGAGAAGAAGACTCGTCAGCCTCATGATGGGCTGCCATGCTGAACCTGAAGACCTCAAGTGCTCTGCCACTCCGGTCTAAGGATGCTGACAAATGTTTGAATTTAATGTGCAAAAAATGTGTATGAATGAATGAATGAGTTGAAGATTGATTGCTCTGCTTCTCCATATTTTGTCTCACACAAATGCAACTCTCAACTTCCAATCATATTCCATTCCTCCGTCCCTTTATTCCCATTGCCACACAAACACAACTTCTTCATCTTTTCCCCACACTTTCGCTCTCCAGTCACAAAATCTCTCTTCGTCCATTTCTGCCAGACTTTGGCAATTTGGCGTACATCAATAAAAATGTGCTTAACAAAAACCACAGCCATTTCTGCCGCTCTACAGAGATGAGGAATGGAAACAGGAACTGGAACAGTAACAAAGCCATAATATCTCTATAGCCAAAAAGGGAACAAAGAATGACTCCTTTGAAAATGGGGCGCCTTGAGACGAAGACTGAAAAAAGGATTTCAGTTAGGAATAAGGGTTGGAAAATGTAAGAAAGAAAAAGTCGAGATTTGGGAAGGACTTTGAAGGTCGTTTGTGTGGTGAGGAAAAAGAATGGTAAAAGGGTCGTTCCTTCATCCCGTCCTCATCGGTCCTTCTTCCTTTTCTCACATTTCATGTATTCTTATAACAAGGTCGTTCCTATAATCATCGCAGTCCCCCTAAATATCTACATCCCTATAAGAGACCTATAAGAGAGCTATAATTCCTATAAAATGATATAACATGGTGCTATATAGACGGGGATCTACTTGATCTCACCCTGACTGTCCTTTGAGTTTTGTGTGAAGAGAACTCGTCTCACTTTCGCTTTCTTTTCCATTCTGTCTCTCTGCAACTCTTTACTCTGCGGTGATGAGGGTTGGGCAACTTCGCTTTGGCTTTGTGTTGGAAAAGAAGAAGAAGAAGCCAAGAAAAGAATAGCAGAAAGGGAAAGGGTCTCTTCCACACGGAATTTTCGTCGTCTCATTTCAAGTTTCAACTGAACCCTTTTTCTAAAAATACTCCCAAGGATCCTTCCTCACTTTTAACATTTTCCTCCCTCCTTGTGTACGTCTCAAGGAAATTAGCGTGTCAAGGAGACTCAAGGAGACTCCAACTTCATGAACAATTACAACCATTCAAAATTCGATTATGTGGCTCTTTCCTTTCTTCCATTACTAGAAGAGATTTAAGCTTATAGGTTTAGCTATGCATTTTGATTATAATATTAAAGGATGTGTGTGACATGACATGTCACATGTGTTCTCTTCCACAATGCTTCTTCCCATCCAAATCAAGTCAGATGGAAAACACCACCAAGGTAAGTTAAGTGGGGAACACGAATGGAAGTGATGGAAGGATCAATCAATTTGCGACACAAGACAATAAGAATTCAAGAAAACAAATAAAAAATTCAAATGTTTTCATTCCTTCAATTACAATAAAATTCCAACTCAGTCACCCCAATTACCCTCCCTGTCATTCCAAACAACCCTCAATTCATATCCAAACAAAACAAATAAATCTACATTAACCTCTTAGCTCTTACACACCTTAGACGTTACCAAATCTCAACATTTGTTATTTTCCGCAGCAGAAGCTCAAAAAACACATTCATTTTCATTTTTTTCGACTAAAACAATTGGTAAGAAGGTAAACAATTTTGTGATGTGTTTTTTCCTTTGTATAAGAGCACGTACTTTATTTAAATTAATTAAATTACTGCATTAAAAAAGGTAAAAAAAGAATTGGGAATGTAAGGAATGAGGAAGTGTTTTGAAATGGCTGTGGCTTGTAATTTGTGTTGTAGAATGGAATGGATTTGTAGTTAGTAGTTTGTATAATAATTTTGACTGTGAATGAGTGGATAGATAATCGAATCTCACTTCCGTTTGAATTAGAATTGTCGTAAAAGACGGAGAGACCGAGAGGAAGACTTGAGTTGTTGGGAGAGGGCGAGAAGAAGCTCCGCGTTGTGTCTCTTTCTCTTTTCTTGCGCTTTGACAAAGGAAAGGTGGATTGTTTTGATATTCGTTTGGTTGTGAGTTGTGAGTGAGGCGATTCAATTAGGAGCCTGTCACGTAATTCGTAATTTAAAAGGAGTCTCCGAATGCCTTTTACTTTTCTGCGAAGAAAGAGGCTACTAAGAAGAAGGAGAAGGAGACGGTTAAAAATGCAGGAGAGTGGAGGACGTGGATTTATGGAGGGTCCGACTGTCTCACACTTAACTCTCAATTGTCACAAGTTAAAAGTTAATTTGTCCGGCTAATTGGAACCATAAATATGTCAACCTGCTGCATCGTCCATTCCTCCGACTCTTTAACTCTCCCATAGAAATGCCCGTCTCACACAACGACTCCCTCCAGAAACAACTCGACCCAAAAACTAATTCAATTACGAATGAATTGAATTTCTGTATTTTCTGCTAATTGAAACTTATGTCCAGCACCACACGACAATTACAACTTTACTTTAATGCTACGAATTCAGCTAATACACTGCTAATCTAATGCTTCGCTATCATACTCATTCCAAGCAACCAATTACAATCACCTAAAGTAAAATCATGTAAAATAATGTTCCTTTCCGGCAGGAATAAAGCCGTCGTCGGCAGAAATGCGAATAAAGAAGGGACTTCGGGGAAAGTTGTAGTAGTTAGGTAATTGGGAAATGGAAATGCAAAGTTGAGTTGAAGTTATTTCTGTGTATATGGGAGAAATAGTGAAATGGAGCTGAAGGACATTCTTCATAAATAGTAATTACTAATTACATTTCAGTCTTTGCTAAAAGGAACATGAATAACACGAAGGGCCACCAACGCGACGACAGCCACATTCAACATGACACGAGATGCTCTTAATAATTCTTAATGGAAATTACTAATAAGAAATAAATGAATTCATTCCAATTCAAACAAACTCTTCCTTTTCCTAATTAATTAAAACTGCAAAAAGATAGCTGGAGAAGATACCCACGGAAGAACTCATTGGCAGCACGATTCAGTTGCATATGATTTGGTCGGAATGTTGGAAAGATGGAAAAGAGTTGCTTTAAGAAAGAAAAGCAAAAACAGGAAAGGTTGGAAATTTGATTTCCACCTTAATTATTAGCGCTGTGAGTGATAAACAGATATCAAAACTCTCATTCTCTTCACGATATCTATTAATGCTTGTACTCCTTGTACTTAGATATGCATTTATTACGTTGCAATTGCAACATTAGTTCCCACAAAATGTAACGCAAACACAACACAGCCTGCACACAAAGTCACGAAACGCTGACAGTCTTACAATTTTGCAAATGTTCTTTGTACAGCTCTACTACATACTACATAGGTAATCAAATCATAGATTTTCAAGTAATTAATATAAACAGACCCATTTTATTAATAAAATAGTTTAATAATAATAATAAAATATCACTTCATATCATTTTTTACTGTTCTTGTTCTTGCGTCTTTAAAGCAAATTATATGTTAGTTATAAATAATTTTGTCATAAAATATCTTTTACATCTTTTAAATAAAGAGTTTCTCTGTACATACATTATGACATCGAATTTTCATGCAAATCCCAAATAGCATAATTCGCATTCCTCAAATCCTTAAAAACGACTATTTATCTGACTCTAAATCCTTGGATAAATTATCTGATTATATATCTCTGAGTCTCTGACTCTGAGGTTTTATCAAAGAAAGTAATGCATCTGTATATACAATATATGCAATATACGCGTTAATTTTGAATTCAACAAAGCGTAGCAAAAATGATTTAAAAGCGTGAGATAAAAACAAAGACAGCAATGTACTATAGTACCCTGGCTGCACATGAGTTGAGATATTTATTTCCTTGTTACAGTGTTTATAACAATAATACTATGATACAGCGATTATAGAGTTACTGAAATTAGCGATACATTTTGAGGTTGCAAGATTTGCAAAATGGAGTCGTCACTGTACGCAGTGTGTCCCACATTTGTGGATTAGATATTTCTGGTTCCCACTGGAACTGGAAACACCTTTTGGTAGTAGTAGAGTTGATTTTTGTTGTATAATGAATTTGATAGGAGCGTCTATCCGTCCATCTCTCAATCTGTGTGGATATCTAAACACATTACTAGAGCGGAGGAAAAGAAGAGTTGCTAAAAGTGGTTGTAGTGTTGTCAGAGTTATGTGATTCAGAGCGATGTGTGTGTAAGTGTGTGCGGTGTGTGTTTGTGAATAGAGTGAGTGAGTGTGTAGTTGTGTTTGTAAAGTCTCTATAGAGAATCGCCTGTTGTACGTGGCACAGACAGGACTCCTTTAACGTTACACACATAGGCAGTGGCAGTAGTAGTGACGACGGCCGGCCTTGCGTTCATTTATAGAGTCCAAGGCTTCTCCTAAATGAAACTCTCCTCCTTTTCGAGTTTTATAAACTACAAATACGAATACGCAGAAAATACGCTCTGCTCTCTGCCATTCAATATGTCTATAATTCTATATGCCTCTCTCTCTCACTCAAATACGGAGCTTCACTCCAACCATCCATCCATCCACCCGATCCGATCGACGTATACTTCGTATACTTAGATAGAAAATACAAAACGTAAATTGCAGTTAGCGTCGTAACGCGTACTTGACTTAACCCTTTTCTTCCGTCACTCAATAATTCCACTCTGTTAATAAATTGTAAATAAATATTGAACCATTTCCACAGCACTGTCGCCTCTTCAAACAACTTTAACCTCTGACGATGCATTTGCTAACAGAATTATTTTATCCAGTCACGTCACTCACGTGTCCACCGAGTGAACAGCCACAGTCAGCCCAACTCCCTTTATCAACTTCTCCATTGTACTGCTACCACTATAACTTCCAACAGCTACTACCATAATATACTACCAGAAGTAGTTGCGGTTTGCGTTTGCTTTTGCGTTTCCTTCGTGTGTGTGCAGCTTCAGAAGGCTAGTTCTTCTGCTCCTGCCTTTTGTACCAGCATTTGACTTGATGACGAATGCAAAGCGAAGACAATTGCATGGATATGCATGGAAGGATGGCATGTTAATGCATTAGGGTATGATGTAAAAGCATACACATCGTCATAGGAATCATTTTTCCTTTTATTCGCAGTGCAATTATTACAAACCTTTGCTATTGCGCTTAGAAGATCTCCGGCATGTATGTAGCATGTTTCGTTTTATCTTCCACCCTTTATTCCACCTTGTCCGCATACAATAACCACATTAAATTATTCTAACTGTGTTACACACACGACGTGTATGCTTATTTCATCATATTTTATACTTACTTTTAAACAATACCCTGTACTTACAAAAATTTAAACAGTGAATATTGGAAAAACTCAGAAACCGTACTAGTGGGAATGGGAATGCGATTTTCCAACATTAAATTAACATAATTACGTAACTATAGAACACCTGGGCATGCGCTGTCAATTTACAACAACTTTGAATCAATCGTTTAGGAGGGATTGTTTGAATGTACAACGTATACATAAAGCAATGTACTCTAGAAGTATTTCATTGAAACATTTAACTTAATTCTATTTTGTCATTTGTCTTTGCCTCAAAAAATTTCGAAAAGCGAAAGTATGTCCATCAATTTTAGAAAGACGCAATGTACCTACTCAAAATACAAAAGGCGCTGTTTGCCTCATAAATCACCCACATTCAAATTCAGAAAATCTGTAATTAAACTCGGGCATTAATTTGTCTCTCCCATTTATATATTATGTTATGTATGACTCACTCTATATTGCATGGCGAGTTGTGTGCGCACGGCGCACGCAGACCGTTAAGACAGAAAAATGTGAATTTAGCTTTAAGGGCATGCGAAGTAAGCGTCTTATTTCGGCACAAAGACAAGTACGAATTTTCGCTTACGAAATTTTATTTTTGCTAACAGACGAAAGCTAAAAAGCGAAGTTCGCTAAACAAATGAATTGTGTGACAAATTATTTTGTCACAAAACAAACTAAATAACAATCTTTCAATTGATATTTTAAATATTTTTTAATTGCACTTGCACAATTGCAAAAAAACTTGAATGATATTGTATATTAATTCTGGTCCTATTTAGTTAACGACAATTATCTGAACGGTCAAATTGACTCCATTTTAACACTAGCTTACAAAAACAGTTTCAACAGGGATCAGATAATTTTTAATTTGTGTTCCATTAATTCATCAAATCATTGGTTAGGTGAAGACGAAGAAATAGGATTTTAAGTGGAGCCTGTACAAAGTAGAATATTTTGAAGATGGTTATTTTATATGGGAGTACTGTTAGAGTTAGTGTAATAAAGTGAGTACGTATATATATTATGTGTTATGTAGAGAGGAAGACTTGTGAGACAAGGCAAAGCAAGACAAGGAAAGATATTTACTATTGGATATTTGACTATGTATATATATATGTATTCTCGATTCGAGACAAAGTATATAGGAGGGTGTGATTGGAAGAAGGTGTGTGGAATAAGAGAGATTAGGTATAGTTATAGTTTGGATGAGTAGTTTTGAGTTAGGATTGGCAGTGGCTAGAAGATTGTTCAAATGTATTGCATATCGTGGAGACTGTTAAGAGAAAGATGGAATGGAGATTTTTGGATGTGAGGAAGAGGAGAGAGAGATGCGTTGCATTTGAGAACTCGTTAGTTGTACTTTGTACAGTTCTTGTAATTCGCATGGCTAATATCGTATAGAATAACATCGTATAGAGTAATATCGTATAGAATATCGCTATGGGCCAATAGGCCTGTTGGTCGTCTTGTAGTAGCACTCTCTCAACTCTCCGTGTTTCGTGTGGCAGAAAAATAGTTGCAGTGCAACTCAACTCTCGTACCTACTCAGACTACTCCAAGTATGTATAACGTAAGTTAACTTTAACTGGGATGAGATGACAAGCAAAGCGGAGAATGGAGCAGCAGAGGCAGAGGCAGCACAACATTCAGCCAAAGCCAAGCAGAGTTAAAGTTAAAAAGTTAGTTCTGTTTTGTGTGCTTTAAAATGCTTTCAGTTCAGTCCATGTGTTAACTCACTCTGACTATTCTCCTCTATGTGTATTCTATTCCTCTATGTATTCCTCTATATGTATTCCTCTATGTATTCTATTCCTCTATGTATAAACTCCGTAGTAGGTTTGCTGTAGCTCCGCTGTGCTTTGGTTGGTGTGGTGACCCCGACCTTGCGGATTACAAGGTTGCGACGAGTACTCCACTCACACAACACAAGAACACAAAACACAACTCTTCTCTATAGAACTAAATATTAATGCTCTCCCATATCCCATCCTACATTGCATTGCTACCTTTTCTAACACATAGCTCTCCCAATACACCAAAACTGCACAAAATACAACTCAAATAATATCCCCTATAACTTTATACTTTATACGCTTTTAAGCCTCTATTTATATTTTATATTCACATAACATCTCATATAGTAGTCCTATATAATATACAACGCAACATAATAATACAAAGTTCGCATACAACTAAAAGTATATGGAATTACTTCCAACTTAACTAAGTAATATAAATGAATTCAAAGTAGAGTATGATTATAACTTTACACATGCATAAACTGTTTCTTCACACAGGAGATGCTTTGTACAATTCATATAGCTGTAGAAATACTAGCACATTCGTATCTCTAATCTATACAGTAGGAAATTATTTCTATATGTAGTCGCTCTATGAGAAATTATACGATTCACAATCCCAATACCTTAGTTATTTTATACTATTGGGAAACTACACACAAGTAATAAATACATTTACAATACAGCCAAGCATTACTTGTCTGCTAAAAAATGGACACAATACTTGTCAGTTTTTTCCAACTTTTCTTTCTGAAAAAACTCGTAGTGATTACCATCATTTTTTTATTATGCATGTTTACAAGACGGTATAAGGTACTACAGACATATCCATTTTTTAAAACCACATACATACCTTTACTGCACGTTGCAAATATTGTAAAGGACTAGTTTTTGCTGGTAGAATACAATTAATAGGAAAACTGATAGCACACAAAGCTAAAAAATTAAAATGATAATAAAAACTAGTCTTAAACGAATACTTTTGCGTTTTATAATTAATCAGGAATAATCATGGTCCTTCGCACAGGAATTCGCCATTATTAAGAAAACAATATAATTGTTGTTGTTCAAATTGATTTAATCGTAGTTTATTTATATCTAGGGGATTAGGGAAGTGTGTCGGAAGTGTGGGACTGATTGATTCATTGATTCTGAGTTGTTATGATTGGATGACCTTATTTTGTCACTTCAATAAAGCCGAACTTTGAACTTTACTAAAAACAGTGTGTTTGCAGGATGAATTTAATGTAGGGCTCCGAAGAAAATTATTGATTGCGCATTAATTCTGTTGAATATTTGAACATTTAATTTACGAGGGTCTTGAATGTAAATACAAGTCATGGAATGGACTTATGGATGTATGTCCTGCTTGGAAATTATTGGGACAGAAGTCGTGTCTCGAAAAAGTGTCTCGTGTCTGTTTCCATTTCATTTGGTGGTGAAGGCGGATACATTGTGAATATGTGGAGCAGGTGAGTAATGCGTGGAAGGTGAGGAATGGAGAATTGGAATTGAGCAAGGTCTATAGAGAAACGGCAGTTGGAGGAAAATCTATAAAAATGGAAATAATAAATGAGACAGACAGGAGCTAAAGGACAGAGAACAGCCAAAGTCGACCAGCCGAACATCCATCCACACCAACCCAACATGAAATACAGAAATATCTAATAATATGTAATTGACCCAATTGACTCCCTTGAACCCAAACTCTTTTTTCTCCCGAGTCAAAAAACTACCTAAACCTAACTCATTCATTCACCAACAAATATACTTACAAATAAATCCATATTTTCTTTATACATAAAATAAAAGTTGAGAAAAGGCAGAAATGTTTAGGATATTTATAATGCAGTAAAGTGTGCACTGTGCTAATGACATTACGGCAGAAAGGACACGTGACAGAGTAACAGTTTTTGGTAATGAAATGACATTAACGACTCGCTGATTGTTCTACTTGAAGAACATTTCTTGTTGCTTCGCTTAGATTCATTTCCTCCTCTATTCCTTCTTCCACACCACCTTAACTCTCAACTCCAATAATTCTAATTGCATTTCTCATAATAACTGTTCTTATTGCTCCAGAAATAAATAAAATCTAAGCGTGAAAATAATTATCTCAAATCAAATGCACCTAACTAAAACCAACCCTACCAGCAGAATGCATAAATGTCCTCTGTCACCCCTGTCTCTGGACTCTGGTGAGTAATGTTGCTATAATGGTATAGATAAACAATAAAAGGGAAGTTTACATATACACATTATAGACGATAACGATACAATTAAATGTAATACAATAAAATCTGAAAACACAATAAAAAGCTGAGGAATGGCGCTGCAGGTGTAATGGAGGATAATAATTGTACACGCACACGGGTCGGGTGGATTAAAGAATAGTGTGTGTATTAGTATTAGTTAAAGGCTGCCATATACGTAACAGGGACTGTTGGAATTAAGTAGATTTGGAAATTGGATAGATTGACAATTGACGGACGGAGAGTTGAGTTGAATGAGGTCAGTCGGGGGTCAACCGCAATGGCTGTAGTGGCTTATAGGTTTGAACTATGTGAAGTGTAGGAATAATGATGAATAATGAAATTAAGAGGACGAGTACAGCAGAACTAAAAGCAAAGCGTTTTGCCTGTTGATTTGAGATTGGAGTGCATTACATAAATGACATTAGTCATGTCATAAATATTATACAGGGGAGAGATAAAGACATGATGAATACAATATTACGAGAGGAGAGGATGAGTATTTTGAGCATTAAGTGCCACACGTATAGAAAAGCAGAATAAATACAAGCGCCAACTACACGGAGTGATAATGAAATAGAAATATTATTATAAATATTATCGTTCTGGAATAGGCAAAGGAAGAAGCTGAGCTATAGGCATGAATAAAACAGACTGGATGATATTCCTCCAGTGTCAGTCGTCAGTTCGACATTTTAAACATTTCCAGCACATTCAGAGCTTTGATGGGCCTTTGGCTTTGGAGTTCTCTTGTCTTATCTCTCTCTCTCTCTCTACTCGACTCACAGTCAACTCACATTCATTTATCATTTATTTTATTATTGCGTGATGTGATTATTTATCACTTCGTCTCTTCTTTCCCACTCTCCGCAATCCATTTTTATTCCCAGTCCACCAATTACTCGACAATTACAACCAACTCTAACCCAACCCTCCCTCTCCAACACAAATACGCCTCTCTCCCATTCAATCAGCTTCCTCATACTAATCATACCCAACTTTAACTAACATTAAGCTAAAGCTAGTAAAGCTACTTAATTAAGCTACTATACCTATAAATAAAATTATGATTTGAAGCTTACATTAAAAGGTGCAAATGTCAGGGAACATTTATTTGAGTATTTGATGAACTGTCCCAGTCAGTCCATTCTTGGAGAAGAAGGGATAAGGTGAGACTTATTGGAAGTTGAGGAAAGAATTGGATTTGGGAGTTAAAAAAAGAAAAGGATAAAAGTTTATCAGAGTCAGTCAGAGAGCACGTGAGAGAAGATTGGTGTTAAAAATGTGCTGGAAGAATGGAATATTTGCAATTGTCAAGTGGAGCTGCATTTATTTGACCCTGAACTGAAATCTTGATGACTTCACTTGAATACACACAGAACACATTTCACACACATTTTTCTTGTCCTCACTCAAAACACAACAATGCCTCAACACAAACAACAAACATTCCGTTAATTCCACATTAATTTTATCACCATTGTTTCGCTTCCACCATTTTAGCGCATCCCATTCTTCTTCTTCTTCGCACTTATTCATAAAACGCATCCTTTAATTGTGAAATACGAAACACACACTCTATTCAATTTCATTCTCATTCATCCTCGTAATAATATTATTATTATTGTAGTATAGAATTAATTAAAATTACAATAACATTAATGTAGTAATAATAACGATATGAAAGTCATAAAGCAAGTACGCACAATAATTGTGATAGAAGGAGTGGATAGAGAGCTTTAGAGCAATAGGCATTCGGAGTAGGAGAACAAGGAAAAGAAAAATTGATTTGAGCCACACCACGAAACACTCGACTTAACTCGACTCAACTTTCCCTTTTTCTCAAGAAAAGAATTTATTTTTGTTCCTCGGCCCAATAACTTTAATAATTCCTTCTTGTTCTGCATTTACACTCTTAATCATAATTACTATTTACTACACTCACATTGTCTTACACTGTTACACTCACAGTAATAGTAATGTAAATATATTAAAATATACACAAACAAAACAATTTAATCTAAGACTGATATTATTATAGGTTTAGGTACAAGCAAGATATAAAATGCATGCTACACATTCTGTGTGTGTGTGTGTGTTCCATGCTTTAATAGGGGCTTGGTTTGTTATTGAAGTAACAACAACGGAGCAAAATTACAGTTTTATTTTTTATCTTACGTTACGCATAATAACAGTTACATAAATGTCTGTAGCAGCATAAAGTCAAGATACAACTTTGCGGTTTTCCTTTCTTCTGCTTTAAATACAACTTAGCTTGTAAGCTACTACTCTTTGTGTGCTGGAAAAGGTGACAGTCTCTCGTTTGTCTGGCTAAAATTATTCTACGATTATGAAATCACAGCACTAAAATACATTCACCTTTTATTAACAAGGTTCGCCTATATTCATCATCAATCTATCACATCACATACATGGCATTGCAATTTCAATGGAAAAAATTGTTTTGACAATAAGTACGGAATAAAATTTAATGGTGAATTGTAATTGAAAGACACTGCGTAATTCGCGTAAATAATTTTGGTATTGGAATGGGGAGTTTTGACTTGAATTTTGGTAAACATCCTTATGGGCACATTCACCTTTAAAGTAAGGTGGTATTTAGAAGGCCGGGTATTCTTCTCCGTCGTAGTCTCACGTAACGGCTCGTAAATAAATATTTCTACAGCTAATAATTCTCCCCACTTAAAACCAACCCACAAAAAACAGAATGAGACTTTAAAAATAAAAGGGCGAAATGTGAATGCCCAAACTCAACTCTTCTCGAAGAAGAAGCTCATCTCCGTCTAAGCTGAAGCTTGTGGTGGCCAAATCTCATTTCATTTCGTGTGAGACAGGGCTCGTCGGGATTAGTGCTAGTAGTGGAGAGAAAGAGACGTAGAGACGGTTTAGGATATTAGGAAGTCGGGAAGTGATTTCATATTGAGCATATTGTGATGAGAATGCGATGGCCGTGGTGAGTTGAGTTCGTTTGGAACAATAAGTCCAGACGGTTGTAAAAATTTTAATGGTTTTATTTTTTGTTGTGAGAGATCTGCATGAAGAATTCTTTCCATTTAAATTCAACGTTTTCTATCACAGACTACGCTCAACTCAATTTGCTGACTGCGCTGCAGTTAAATTTTATATTTTATGATACGCCAAGTCAACAAGAAATTCTGCGCGTCGCTTTTCCCATTGCCATTCACCTTCTTCTTCTTCTGAGGATTTATCCCATTGCAGACAACACAACGACATAAGAACTCACATACACACGTCCAATACAATACACTTTACATTACTACTCGTTAATATTATGACACGCATGCAAAGCCAAAGGAAGAGTGAAGTTCATAAAAATAATTTAATGGAAGAGATTCTCTAATTATTTCGTTTTATGTCTCTTCTTCTCTGCGTACTTCTCCTGTAACACAAACCATGCGTTCTCACACAGACAAAACACACCGCTGCTCCATTCTCATTCTAATTGCATATTACACACTACAGCCATATTTTATTTGTTACATGTACGGACATTTTATATCTATGATGCATATTATAGGCATTATATATTCGCTATACGACATGTCTCGACGTATTCTGAGAGTCTAGACTGATAAACAGTAAATTGAGAAAGAGATGAATGTTCTTTCCTGTGTGTGGCTTTGCTTTATATTTACGGTGATATGGAATGATAATATAATGTGGATTATATTGATCATTGATGAAGAGAAGAATATGAAAAGGAGAAGAAAGGGAAGAAGACACGTTGTGGTGTAAAAAGAAGAAGAAAGATAGGACGGGTGGTTGAGTTGTGTGAGTCGTAACACAATAGTTGTGTTGAGTCGTAAATGCGTAATTGTCTATCGAGAATTCTTCAAATCCACTGACTCATTTAAAATTCTTTTCTCCGGACTTTGCTCTTTGAACATAACAGTGGCCCTAACAACTCACAGCGTCCACCACCGACCAAACACGTCACAACCAATCAAACTTCGCCAACCTCAGCTACTTCTTTTCTTAGAAAAACAAGCGTCCTTAATTAAAATGTAAAAAAACGTTTTGTTTACCTTCCATCCGGCTGATGAGTTAGAGTCGCCTTTGTCCTTGAAGTAGGGGACGTTGGTGACCATCCAGTCGTAGATCTGACTTAGAGTGAGTCTTTTGTCTGGACTGGATCCGATAGCCTGAGTGATGAGGTCGGCGTATGACATGTTGCCCCAGGCGTTACGACGTGAGGTTGACTTTTTCGGCAGCAGCAGCTGACCCGCACCCAAAAGTCCTTCGGATGGCTCCCCACTGCTTCCTCCGGCTCCATTACCGATATTCGCGCTAGAGCCACTGCTATTGTTATTATCCTCTGGACGGGGAAGCGGCCATGTGTTCGAACGAGCTCGCGTCTGAGGCTCGAAGTCCTCAGAAATCTGCAACGGGTAGTCCATCATTCTCAAAATTAAGTGTCTCTGTAAATCCCTTTTAACTTTTTCAATTTTCTCCTCCTCTGCTCCCGCTTTAAGCAAAAATGAATTTTCTCAGTTTGAAACTTTTTATTTTATCACAACACAAAAATCGTAAATTTTCACAATTCACTATCACTCTGAATTTTCTTCGTTTGACTATTCGTTATTTATAAGCAGCTGTAGTAAATATTTACAAAATATCTTTCTATAGTAGTAGATGTGTACACATGAAACTTGCAGATGCACCGGCTACAACTTCCGGTTGGAGTAAACTACGTGTTGTGATCCCTTGGATTCCCTTGTTCCTTATTATATATAACTAGTGCTAAAATAAACTTTAGTTGATCTACTTCTTATCTACAATATATTTAATTTAAGCTGTGTGAAGAACTAGAGAAAATAATTTTCCAGGTTTATATTTTCTTTTTATATCCATTGTCCATAATATTTTGGATGATTTGATTGTCTGTGGTCGTCTTACGCAAGAAATGTTGCGAAGACCAGTCTTGGATGATTTCGACGGATCAGAATGGCTGGCTTTACGTTTTCCAGTGGTGAAAACGACTTTGGCGCGGCACTGGCGTGTATTGTTGTGGACAAAGTTTGTTTTTGTTTGTTGCTGGTGAGAATTGAAGAAGACGACGACGAGGACCACTTGCACTTCCACCGGTGTGTGTTGTTTTGTTTTCTATTTGTGTTGTTGTTATATAACGCTGAAATTGCGAGTAGAGACGCAGCTGGGTTGTGGGAGACTGGGCCGAAGACTGTCTCTGTGACTTTGAGTGTCAGTGGTGAGGGTGGCTGAAGAAGAACACGAAGAAGTTTGGTTCTAGGACTGTTCAACGTTGCTGAGTGGTGTGGGTCCTCTGGTGTTGTGGCAACAAGTGTTTTCACTTACTACGCAGCAATTGGGATATTTGCACGTGCAGATCACACGTGAGGAAGGACAGCAGAAAGCAGACTGCTCTCTCCAACACTGAAACATCTTCCGTCCTCAAAGCCAAAGGCATGGGGATATCTGGGGGCTCACGAAAGGGGACCACCACCACCACCACCGTTGTAGCTGCTCCTCCTGTAATGCTGCGGCTGCTACACTTTCATGAACAAGAACAGCTATCTGCTCTTTCCTCGTCCTTCGCTCCTTTAATTCTCCTCAGCCGTTTTTGCCACTACTACACTACTAAACTCTACAACCAAACTCACCAACCAAACTCACACAAGTACAAGTAAACTCCGTAACTCCAATGTGTTCAGCCTCTCTCAGTCTCAACACACAACAACCAGCTCCCACCGACACTCGACACCACCAACAACGTCACTCCAACAAGCTCTGCCTTCTCCAACCTCTACTCAGACTACACCAAATATATTATAAGCATATACTTACAAATATATACCGTCAAATAATATATCATATATATATTTATCATTATCATCTATCTCAACCTATTCCTCAACTTCTTCTTCTTCTTCGTCGAAAGACGTAGACGTCTACGGCTACAGCGTTTAAAGCCATACCTAGATGATGGTGGTATGGGCTGTAGCTGTGGTGGTTGTTGAGGCTTCTGTATGTGGCTGCTGTGGCTGTCTCCTTCCTCCTCTACATCCATTTACACAATTTACAATTCTATACATGCCAAATAAATGCCATCATCATCATCCAAAACCCAATTCCTCCAAGTATCAAAGGCAGTTGTTGCAAATATTAACTCTGCTTCTCTTCCAGTCCCTTCCACTCTAAACGCTTCCACCAATTCCAGTCATCCTCCAACCTACATCTCACTCTCGTCACCATTTTCTCCTTTCTTTCTCAGCTCCGCTATTGCAATTCGCTTTAGAGCTGGATAGAAGAGCCATTCTTCACACAACTCACTCAAACTGAATGCACATTTATTGCGTCAATGTCGCACTCTTCGCCGTTACGGCTACAGCGGAGGTGTCGAGTAGGTCGAGTATTCCGGGAATCGAATTTTGCATTTGCTTGGCCTCTACACTTCCACAAAAGAATGAAACAATGAATCCTAATACGTCGTATCCCACTTTTTTCACACTGGAGGAGTAGGGGTTATACAGTTGCCCCTCCTCTGGGGAGAAATAATCAGGGGTCATCGTTTATCTTGTTTGTTGAGGAGGATATTGTTAAGGGGGAATCAGGGGTGCGTATTTCCCCTTTTCAAGCTTCAATTTTTGGTTACAGCTCTTAAAGTTCTGCAAGATATGTGAATGTGTAGAGTAGATATTATGCCGTAGCCGTAAGACGAGTATAAGTGCAGTGAAATTGACACCATACATGAACATGAACAAGCAACAAAGACTTGGAGGAATGTGGTGTGCAACCAAAGTATGATATCCTTCGTAGAAGGATATTTTTCAACTGTAAAATGTCCCGGTTGCAAGGAAATTCTATTGTTACTAGAAATTGTTCATTTTTATGAACTTACAAGTTTTTCGTATATTTAATTTCTTAATAAATCAATTCATTTCCCCATGAAAGAGAAAATAATTTTATTCGTATTGGTATATTCGTATATTGTTAACAATTTTTCTGACGAAGGTTATACGAATTTTAAAATATATTTTTGGCATATATAAATTGACTTAATCTTAAAGTCAACGTTGTTTTCTTCAATTAAGAATGATTTGTAATTTATTTCAAGGTCAAATTTATTTTCGGCAATAAATAATAATTTTTATTTATCTCAAGGTCAAAATTATTTACCTTTCAGGATGATTTTATCTCAACCTCTTTATTTTTTATCAATTAAGAATAATTTGTATATTTATTATCTCAAGGTCGATCTCAATATCAAAATTATTTATATACTACAACATCAAATTAATTTCGAAAGAGGCAATTTGTATTTTAATCCAAGGGAAATTTAAAAAGTGTTTACCTTCAGAAAGATTTTATATCAACATTAAAATTATTTTGCGTCAGTTAAGAATCATTTGTATTTTATCTCAAGGTCAAATTCATTTTTCACCGGATAATTTGTTTATTGCAAGGTCAATTATACATTCGGTTTTAGGGCAGTTTGTGTTTTATCTCAAGGTTACTTTCGAATTTTATTATTATTCTTATTCTTCATAAATAAGTAAGACAACTTTTTCTGAACGAAAAATTCCAATTTTTTCCTCAGAAAAAGTTGTCTTATTTGTATTATTTAAGCAATTTGAATTTTATCTCAATGTCACAGCTTTTCGTGAATGGAGAACATGTAATTACTATTGTGTTTCCACTCAAGGTCTAATTTATACTAAAAATAATGATTTGTAGTGTATCACAAGATTTACTTTGAACTGTGTATTATAATAAATTATGTAACTTTGGCTAATGGATTCCTCTGAATTAAACCTTATGATTAAATTATTGCTAGAGAGAGAAAGGATTTCATTTATTTGAAATCATCGTCACAAAGTTTTGTGATTGCCATTTGACACGATATAATCAATATTAAAAGTACATTACAAAATATTTAAACATGTTTAAAATTAATTAATTAAACTTTATGGGTACATTAAATTAGATATAATTATATAAATGATTATGCAAAATATTACAAGATCCTTTCAGCAAACTCATGTTACTATTTTCCGAGTTAAATCCTTAAATCGTGAGTTAAATTAAGAATCATTTGTATTTTAACCCTTTGTATTTAACCCTTTAATTTTTTTCTCAGTATAATAATTATTCTAGTTCCCTTGTTTTAACCCAAGGCCAAATTCATTTCATTAAAACGATGGATAAATTCTAATTATATTTCAAGGTAAAGATCAAATTAATTTTTAACTGGATAATTTTTATGCTGACAAATAATATATTTTTGCATTATAAGGACAGTTTCTACTCTATCTCAAGGTCGAAGTCGAAGTGCCCTGAAGGGAAAGTTTACTTCTATTTGGTATTGATGCCTAAAATGCCTATAATAAATACATGCAAAATTCTGCCCTTTAGAAATAATTCATTCATTTTTTGCCCCTAATTAAGAATGCAGTTTTGTCAATGACGTTTTGTCAGTGACGTCACCGATACGTCACCGACACGTCACTAACGTCACTGACTTCATGTAAAACCTTCATCGGT